>JABZEU010000415.1:0-10324 GCA_014635995.1 Sarcophaga peregrina
CTATATACATATGTTTAAATGCCTTCTTTGAATATAATCATAGAGGGTAATGACATAATCATCGTTAACTTTTTGCTTGCACGAATCCTTAATATAACAAAAAATATCTTTAAACGTACGCAGTCGAGAAAAAGCCACGTATAATAGCCCATGTGAAAAGACCGGTTTCTAGTAAATACAATCATATCTTTTGAAGGGTTTGACCTCGTACTTTGTTTATCGTCATAGCAAAAGCAACTTTCACAGGAAATTGTTTTCGTGAAAGCCACATTCGGAAAGGCACAGTTGTATTAGAAGGTGTAAGGTTGATTCGGGGTATGAGTACAGTTTATTGAATAATTGAATAATTTTTGCTGATATGATGTGCGCTCCATTTATCCATTTATCAACCCGTATTACTACACTTCATAAAACAAACAATGCCATGACAATAACGCCATTATCAAAATGGCTTTTACAACTTCACATATTATTATGTGAAATAGCATTACAATTAAGCGACCCCATTTATCACACTTGATCTAACAACTACTGCAAAGTATTGCCAAAACAGTTTTTACAACTTAATATGCATAGTATATATAACTGACTTCGTAATAATCGGCATTATAGTAAATAACGGTATTGCCAGAATGGATTTTAATACATACTATATAATATAGAACTGCATTACTATTAAGCGCCGCTGTATTACCACACTTGAACAAAAACATATAATCATAATGACAACAGTATTATCATTTAGTTCTATATAAAATATAATTTTTATCAATGAAATTATTAATTTTTCAATTTCTAATTATTTTTCGCATTTAGTGTTAAATAAAAGCTTTAAAATGAGATATTATTCATTAAATTTGATGCGGTGGTATGGGAGATATTTGTAACCAACAAAAAAAAAGTGATTTAGAAATAATATATATGATTTGGAAAGACTAATCAACAAACCAAAGAAAAATAAAAAAAAGAAGGGAATATGAATTGAAAATCATTTCTTTAAAATATTTCATGCAAATGAAAAGGCCTCTTCCATTTTAAAGAATTATTAAATAAATATCTACGGAGTAATTAAAGCTTTTCATTATTATTTCAATTCCAAAATCATTAAAATATTCTACGTATCTAAACATACATTTTCATTTCTTTGTATAACTGCCTAAACGTGGCTTATGATTGATATTTAATTTCATATTTCAATGCGTAGAAATATAGTCAACCCTACCATAACGCAGTTCTCTTAGAACACGGTTTCCATACAACGTGGTGCTGAAATTGCGACAGCCCTCCTATAAAGCGGTACTTTTATAGCGTGGTTTGCGTTCAATTTCATCCCATAATGTTCCTTTCGCACAGCCTATGGATGAATATTGACTAGATATTGTATGAGGGTTTAATATAGTTTCAATTTTCAAGGCAAAAGCTCAACTGAAGTACAGTACCGTGCAAAACAATAGCAGTTGGATTTTCAATTAAAAAAAAGCAATGAATGATGATGAACCAAGTGAGAAGGAATATTAAAAAATTACATTATTTTACAAGTATTTCGTAATTTTGTTGGAAATCAGTCCTTTTGTTTCGTTTTTATTTTATTTTTTTGTTATTAATCCTTGTGTGAACACTTGAATTCAATAAAATTAATTTATAATTTATCTTGCCTTTTGTATTTCTTGGTCTCCATATAACGCGGCACGAATGATGTGATTTGTATTAATTCTGTGTTTCTTAAAGCGTGGTTTCCATACAACGTGGTAAGCACTCGCCGCATTGTAGGAGGGTTGACTGTATTACGTATACGTCTACTACACTCAACAGTATGTATTTTGAATGAAATAATTCATAGGTTTTGTAAGGATTTAAATTTGTATTGAAACATTTTTGTTCTTAGCAAAAATTAAATATTTATTATGCCATCAAATATTCCATAAAATTTGTTTTTTTTTTTTTTTTTTTTGTTATTTTTTTCAAACAAATGTTTGATGGTGTGTTTACAGCAGAATTTGCAAATATGACAGGTGATTGATATTGGCATTTAGTTTAGACAACTCATGCTACGTATAAACACATGCATGTATCTGCTATTGAATACATTATTTCATATAGACTTTGTATGCCAAAAATTTTAGTAAAATTAATGTACAATAATATTATTGTTAGGTTTTCAGATTTTAAAAACGTTTAAAATATAAGATGACAGATTGCAAATAAAAAAAAAATATAATTCTGTGTTTAGTTTTAATTAAAGTTCTTTATTATTTGCACAATTCTGTGTGCCACTGTCTACAACTTGATGTAAACAACAACAATTGCTTGTCTTTGTTATTGCTCTGTTTACAACCTTTGCATAAACAATAACAATTACTAGACAATTATTCAACAGATCTTTGTAACGAAGATCTTCAAACCGCAATTACTCTTCTTAAACCAATCGCGTCTTCACATAAGACTTGAATGTGATAGTTCATGGCTTCGTCTCCTACAAATCTCTATAAATGTAAATATCATTGTTTATATTTATTATTGTAGCATTTGTTAGTGTATTTTTGTTTACTTGCTTATCATTTTTTATGCCGGTGTTTGTTGTTGTATTTTAAGTTACTTCTTTACCAATTTTTTATGCTAGTGTTTGTTGTTATATTAAACAGTTCGATAATTTGTAAACAGGTTTTATTTACAGCATTGTTTTGTGTTTGTGGTTTTTGTTTATAATTTTAATATTAAACGATGTAAAAGCAAAACACTAGTGTTTGGACTTCTCGTTTTCGTAATATTTTTATTATTATTACTCTTGCTTTACTTGCCGTTTAAAAATTATCGCACTGCTTAATGTAGCAACAAACATCAGCATAAGAAAATGGTAAACCAGTAAACAAAAATATACCAACAAACACTACAAGAATAAATCCAAACAAAATACATAAACAACACTACAATAATAAATGTAAACAACTATGTTTAAGTTTATAGAGATCTCAAGAAGCTATGAACATTCGTCTTCAAGAACATTTATGAATGCAAAGCATGCGGGTTAGTCAGTAAAAGTTTAGTTTTGTGTAAATGCGCGGTGCGTTCAAAAATCTCCGTTATAAAGGTCAGTGGAACAATTGCATAGTAATTGTTACTGTTTATGCAACAGGTGTAAACATAGGAATAACAAACAAAGCAATTCTTGTTGTTTACATCAAGTAATGGATAGTATCATACGGTATTGTGCGTATAATAAAGAATTTGAATTAAAATTAAATTTATTTTTGGTTTTGATTTGCAAACTAAGAGTTCATATTAAGTTCTGAATTTACATGGTTTTTTTAATTTGGATCCACACTAAATTGCTAAATGTTTGCGATTAAATGTTATTTAAGAAATTAAAATTGCCATATGCTTTGTTGACTCGATTGCAAAATTTCCTTAAATAATATATTAAAATGATGTCTAAGCATTCTGAAGTCTAAGTAAAGTATGGCAATTGAAACTTCTATGAACAGATCAGTTCAGTTTGATTACTTTGCCTAGAAACTCAAGGATTTACAAGGACCTCTTTCTTGTAGCGTGTAGTAAAAAGTATAATTTCAGCATCTTATTAATATACTCTTTACAAAATTATTTAATACACCCTAGGTGTTTATAAAATAAATTCAAATTTTAATCGGAAATACAAGTTGCAACATATTTCTTCTTAAGTATTCAACAAAATTTACACGACAATTCTCTATAAAATCTCTCTATCTCTCTATCTCTCTCTCTCTCTCTCTCTCTCTGTGGCAAAAAGTTTTCTAATCTGTTATAAATTCTGTAATGCTAATGTATTTCCTTTAATGAATTCCATTCATTATTGTAATTTAAATTCGTCTCCTTGGCCTTTCCTACAATCTAATTTGCCCAATGGCCGGAAGATATTCTTCAAAGAAATAATATCGTTGTGTTAGTAATATTAAGAAGATTATTATGTAGTCCTAGTAACCATATTTTCATTATTTATTTCTTGTTTTTTTGAGTATATTTCGTGTGGAAAAATTTAAATAAATTACAGATTATAAGGACAACTAGAAACTCAATAAACGTGTGCCTGTAATAATCTCAACCAATTGCGTAAAACTAAGGAAAATTGTTTTGTAATTACATTCAAGCGAACTCCTCTTTAGCATGATTCTGGCAAAAATGCTGAGATTAAAAATAAAAACATCCATGAATAGATTGTAGAAAAATCTGGAATTTGGATATGACTTTCAACTGTTAGGTCCCGCCACTCATATATAAAATTAACATACATAACAGAAGCTGAACCTCGACTGACTAAAGGATTGTAATGACAAACTAAATAGGTAGGCAGGTAAAAGAGACTGCCCCCTCAATGAAGTTATGAGCGGACACATTTGTAATACCATTGTTTCATATTTTCCTTTAGTCCAGGAACCACTCGAAGATTCCAATGAAGCGACACAGGCGTTAAGGTCCCTCTTTCTCCTGCGACAAAGTATCGGGTGTTTACACAGAATCTCAACTCTATAGCTTCTATAGAAATCAGTTGCAAGGTGTCCTTAGGCCAATATACCTCGCATGCGTTCTTATAATGCATTGCTCCGTAACAGTGCTGAGACTAGTTCTCTGGAACTTAAGCAGAGCTGCCAGATTTTCTGTACCGTTCTGCCTGTGTCCAAAGCTGTCCATCTACTTTTGACAAAGTCTATTTAAATAAGTAAGTTTAGTCAATGGACCAAATTCTTATCATTACTACTTAGCAACCGACCATTTAAATTTAGTTAACAGAAGCGTTATTATATTAGTGAAAACCAAGTGTGTTATATTCCATTAAAAATAATACCAGGTTACCCATAATGCGTAAAGTTCGTCACAATAAGAACAACATTCGTTTGAGCCGCTTAGTATACTTATCTTACTATCCGTATGTTTATCTACACAAGAGATAAGCAATGAATTGTTTTTCGCTGCTTAAAAGTATATAAGTGAGTCATGTACTCACATTCGCGTGAAGACGTGTCTGTCTGTTTTGTGTCGTCCGTCTATTTTGCTAAAATTAAAAAGAAAACAAAATTAAATAAAATAAAACAAAAACAATAACAATTGTGCGGCCAAGAATTAAAATTACAGTTTTTAAATAAAATAATAAATAAATAATAACATATTACATACATCTATACCTATTACATACTCTTGACAACAATATTTTAAATATTTTAAATATTAATAAGACAACAAAAATAAAAACAGTTTTTTTTGTTTTTTTTTAAACAACAACACCATCCCACAAGAAACAAGAAGAATTTAAAATAATCCACAACAATAACATAAAATACTGAAACAAAAAAGAAAATTAAAACAAAACAGAATCAGAAAAATAACAATTTAGCGGCCAAGGATTACAGTTCTAAAACAACAACACCATCAAACGAAATATACATTTATTAATATTAAGCCTATTACAAATCACATTACAATAGAATTCACAGTGTCGTTTGTGGAATTAAGGACATACTAAAGTGGAATCGACTATCGCGACGTTATTTAGTGTTCCGCTGTTCCACTGGCCATTTTATAGTCAGCTAGCAGCAACTCGATTCCTTGACGTTCGCATCTTGAGGCAGGGCATTTGATTTTTAATTATTTCTTATCGTGATGGCGGGTCGCTTTCGCATTGATTTCTGGAACGTGCGGGGGCTGAGGTCAAATTTTTTCTCTGTCTATGCTCACATTTGTGTCCATGGGCCGGATGTTTTCGCCTTATGTGAAACCCAGGTATCTGAGGATGCTGATCCACAGGATTTTCATATCCCTGGGTATCACCTGCTATCCCTTTTTGATTTCCATCGGGGTCTTGCTGTGTACATTCGCAATGAAGTTGTGTACCAGTGCCAGCAATCAATTGGCATGTATGATGCAGAATTTAACTGTCTTTGGGTTAAGTTCAAAATCAGGGCACATCTTCTGCACTTCGGGTTTCTTTATGGAAGCCCAAACGCGGAAAGAGAGGTCACCTTATCTGGCTTCGACTCTCTTTCTGACTCCATAACTAGGATCCTGAAGGATTATCCGAACAGTGAAATTGTTGTTGCTGGTGATTTCAATGTTCATAATTCATCCTGGCTCCACCATTCGAGCCGCACAACTCCTGAAGGCCAATACGTTGAGTGAATGAACCAACACATATATCGTGTGTTGATGGGCACCAAAATAATACACTCGACCTTTTTCTTACTTCACACCCTGATAAGTATGAAGTTATGGTTTTAGCACCTCTCGGTAATTCGGATCATTGTACCATCTCTGCCTCTTTTCCGTTCTCTGGACTTCGTGAGGTTTCACCTATGGCTAAGAAACGCTCTGTTTTTAACTACGAGAAAGCACGTTGGGATGAACTCAACAATTTTTTCCGGCACTTTAATTGGAAACTTTGTTTCCTTGCATCAAATATTGATGCCGCAGCAGAGATGGTAATGAATATAATTAAAACTGGAATAAATACTTTTATTCCTTCCAAAAGATTTCGATTAAATCAAGAGATAAATCTTGGTTTAATCAGACTTGCAGACTAGCGGTCAGATCCAGAGAGGAAGCATTCAGCAATTGGCGTAGAAACAAGTGTGCACATACAGATTTGCTACGCAAGCAGGCGAGATCCGCGTGTGCCGCAGTACTGAGACGCGAAAAGGCTTTATACGAGCAGCGTCTTCGTACTAAAGTTCTTTCTTTCCCTCGGGGGGGGGGGGGGAAGAGCTTTTGGTCATTTGTTAAGAGTTTACGGAATAATAACAGTTCGATTCCAACTCTTATAATGAATGACAAAACATTTGCTGATCCGATTGAGAAGGCGAACCTTTTGGCTAGATTGTTTGCAGGTAACTCTCACCTACCGGCGAGCATTCAACCTCTACCCGAACTCGAAAGAGTATCAGTTACTATGCCTAGTATATTCTTTCGAGCCAGGGCAGTTAGAAAGGTTCTTGCGGATCTCAACGTGAACAAGTCTTCTGGGCCGGATGGTATACCAGCACTGGTCCTGAAACAGTGCTCTTCGACGTTGGCCCGTCCATTAGCTAAGCTTTTCTGTTTGTCGTATCGTGCCGGTATTTTTCCTTCATGTTGGAAGCTTGCTAATGTTATGCCAATCCCTAAGAAGGGTGAGGCTAATAACCCTGAAAACTACCGCCCAATAGCTGTTTGTTCTGCTCTTTCAAAGGTGATGGAGAGCATGATTAATCACCACCTTGTGAGGTATTTGGAGTCCAACGGTTTGCTAAATGATCGTCAGTACGGTTTCCGTAAAGGACGATCTACTGGTGACCTTTTGGCTTTACTCTCTGAAAGATGGAATGGTTCCATTCACCGCTTTGGTGAGGCCAAGGTTATTGCTCTGGATATCTTAAAGGCGTTTGATAGGGTCTGGCATGAGGCTCTGGTATCGAAGTTAATTGCTTTTGGTGTCGGTAGTCACTTCTCTCGATTTATATCGAGCTTTCTCAAAGATCGCACTATTAGAGTTGTTATAGATGGCGTCTTTTCCGACGAGTTCAGTATAAATTCAGGGGTACCGCAGGGCTCCGTTCTTTCTCCTACTCTTTTTCTTATTTTTATCAATGACCTTCTGTCTATTACTTCGAATCCTATTTACTCTTTTGCGGATGACAGCAACATTTGTCATTCATATTCATTTGATCGGAGGCCGAGCCTTTTGGAGATTGAGGCAAGGACCGAACATGAATGACACACTCACAGGTGAACTGATAGCAATCTCTGAGTGGGGCCGCGCGAACAGGGTCGATTTCAATGCGCGCAAGACGCAATGTTGTTTTTTGACGCACCGGCGTGATGATGGCTCTGGTTTTCTGTCATCTGTATTTATGGGTAATGAAAATATTGAGGAGGCGGATGCTCTTGATGCATGAGAATTAGTTGTGATGCTCGTTGGAACGATCACATTTTTCGAGTGTCGAAGGAAGCATTCAAGTGCCTTGGTTTTTTGAAACGCTGCAGGAAATACTTCACTCCATCCGACCTTCTTACTATTTACAGGACCTTTATCCGACCCCGGATGGAGTACAACTCTCATGGAGTACAACTCTTTGGCTTTACTTGCCAAAGAGGTCAGCTGAAAATTTCAACCTGCGATTTGCCACCAGAACTCAAGCGCCGCCGACGGTAATGGAATGGGCCGCCGTAACGGCCGATAGTGGCTCTCCGCTCGTATTCATCGAAATAAATGCCGAATATTATCAGAAAAATGTCTTAAAGACAGTATTAAAGCCCTGGGAGGACAAAACAGCACTACCGCAGTCAGCACGCGTCTACCATGAATGGCTTTAAAAGGAGGTTTCTCACTTCATTTCTACCGCACAATGTCCACCAAAATCTCCGGATCTCAATCCGTTGGACTTTTGTGCCTAGGGAATTTTGGAGAGTAAGGTTCTCACAAAAAAATACCAAAGTGTCGATCATCTCAAGATGGCGCTTCGCCGGAAATGGGCCAAAATACCGTTGAGCCACTTTCGTGTAGCCTGTGATGGCTTTATCGGCCGTTTGAAGGCCATAATTCGTAGCTAAGGTGGCCAATTCGAACAAATCTTACAAAATTGAAAAAAACATAACGCTTTACTTTGTTGCATTATATATCAGTCACCTTGTATGTTAAGTTGATCAAACTCAATTCTTATATCAATCACTTGTCATATTTGCAAATTCTGTTAACACACCATCAAACATTTGTTAAAAAATATCAAAAAAACAAAAACAAATTTTATGGAATATTTGATGGCAAAATAAAAATTTCAATTTTTGATAAAAATAAAATGTTTCATCACAAATATAAATCCAAAAAAATTACAAATTATTTCATTCAAATTACTGTTGAGTGTAGTAGACGTATACGTAATATTTCTACGTGTTGAAATATGAAATTAAATATCAATCATACGCCACGTGCATCGAGTTATTAAAAGAAATTTAATTGTAGATTGAGATACGGAGAATATTTTAATGATTTTGGAATTGAAATAATAATGAAAAGCTACAAATATTCTGTAAATATTTCTTTAATGAGAATACGTATCCTAGTAACGATTAGTACTACGTGGCGTTGTAATATTATCAGTTTCAAAGCTTATTGAAGAACTTGAATCATAATGTAGAGATGGTATGGTAGCTAAATGGCCTTTTCTTCCGGACATGATAGCGCTATAGTCCGAAGACATTATCGACGACGACGTCGGTGTATTTTGCCAAAATTAATTTGAACGATAGGCAAATAAATTTTGTGTTAAGCCTTTGATATATCACACAAACTGACCCTTGGATAATTCTGATATCAGCTGCTTATAATTCGAACCTGCCTGTAAAAGAATTAAGAAAATTCGAATTGAGTTTTACGTTAAGAGTGATTGTGTGTGTGTTTTAATTGCCGTAGTCCAACAATTAGTCGTAAAGCCATGGTTAAAACCACAAATCAAAATGTATAAAAATATTAGGTTAGGCTAGGTTGAATATAACAAATCTCCGTCCGTTGTGATGCCACGTATGAAAACAGTCCTTGAACTGACCAAGTTCCATCAAAATCTGGGAAGAGGAAGATGTTGGTCAGCGCAAAGTCTGACCGGTCGCCGTGGTCTAGTAGGTAGTGTGCTGGCTTATTAGACGTATTCGTTATTAGAATCCCAGGCCAGACATCAAAAATAAAATACAGAAAAAGTATTTTTTCGGCGATTTCTTCTCTCTGAGAGTAAATAAAATTGCCATGAAAAGTTTCTGAAAAAATCTGTCGTTCGGAGTCGACTTTAAACTGTAAGTCCCGCCACTTATGTATAAAATTAACACACACAATATAAGTAGTGTGAGAAACTGTGGGCTTCATGGGAACGATTGCTGTAGACTGTCTAATGGTGAAGGTATCGCACTAGCCATTTTATAGTCACTTAGCGGCAACTCGTTTCCTTGCCGTTCGCATCTTCCCTCTTTCCACCTATCCTAAAAGAACCAGTGCATTGTACTGCCTGATTAGGGGCCATCCCCTGAGTGCTGGTTTCATGAAACAAAAAAAAAAAAAGACAGAATAATAATAAAAGCACGACTAGCCCGCACTGAAAAACTATCCAGAAATTTTGATCAACGAAGCTATATCCTTGATATCAATCGATATTGATATTAAGTTTACAAGAAGTTAGGATCCAAATAACCTAAAAGGAAGTGGACAACAGTATCCTTTTCCTCAGTGGATTTGCATTCACGGTAGAAGTCGTTAAATGGGAGTCTCATTCTCTCCGCATGTCTACCCATGTAGTCGAGATGACGTCACGGCCAAGGTCGAGTAATTAGTTGGTAC
>JABZEU010000416.1:0-10320 GCA_014635995.1 Sarcophaga peregrina
TCTGGCAAAAACTCTGAGAGTAAAAAAAACCTGCAATGAAAAGTTACTCAAAAAAATCTGTCGTTCGGAGTCGACCTTAAACTGAAGGTCCCCCCCACTTATGTATAAAATTAACACACACAACATAAGTGGTGTGAGAAAATAGGTCAATATTCCCGACTGTAGGGTTGTAATGACCAATTACGTATGTAGGTATGTATGAGAAATTTCAATGCACGCTATTACACGGCAGCAAAAAAAGTAAACTTTTCAACCTCAGCTCAGGCGTAAGATAGAGTCGATGGTGCCGACCTTTTCTTCTTTCTTACTGTAATTGGCTGCAATAGCTGGCCATTAGGCTAGATTTGCTGGATTATATGGAGAATAAATTTAAAATCTCGCATAGACTCTATGATATGCAAGAGAAAATTGGGAATCTTTCAATTTGGCCTCAGAACAATTGTTAATAAATCTAAAGAGATACAGATTAATTCCAAAGTCGAATAATCGGAACTCATCTGTTAAAAATCTTATCAAGGCAATGAAAAACGCTAAGTATAATTTTTCCTCACTGATATCTTCGAGGCTAACAAAACTATTCCTAGAATTCAAAAAAAGTTTTGAATGGTGAGATTAGATTTTTCAGAAACTAATACAACTTGAATTTCCAAGCAGAGGTTATGGCATTCATGAATGCCGAGTGTGGGGGTAGCGGGGAAACAAATAAAATAAAATATTTGGCAAATAAATAAGCAGAAAAAAAGGTATTAATTTCAATAACAAATTTATTGAATACGATAACGTACCTTATTATTCGGGGTGTGGGTGGATAATAACCTCTTTTAGATTCATATTTATAACAATTCACAATTAACAAACATGGTGGTAAAAGTACTTAAAACTAAACTTAACATTAGGGTGGCCAGCGTGAACATCCCGCCCCCCTTGCAACATTGCAACAAGCGGACCGAGACGTCACCTGGCCAGAGATCAATAAGTTTACAATTCAGGGTGATTCATAGTAGGTTGTAAGTTCAAATAAAAAAGTAGAAAATTAAAAGGAGAATTAAAAGGTAGATGAAAGCAATTGAGAAGGAAATATAATATTATAATAAAGAGAAAAAAAAAGAATTTGTTTAGAAGCAGCCACGATGTAAGGAGGTTGATCTGTACACGCGCACGTTTTCTTAAGAGCCTGGTTGTGGGTTGTGCTCTTCTTTGGCTGGAGACGACAGCAATCACTTCAAGGTTGTCGTTATCAGGGCGTTCGGCAGATAGCCCACGGGGTATTACACTATCTGAAATTAAACGACAAACACGCAACAGGGAGAAAACAAGAGACCGAATTAGTTTTACTCTTAGTAAGGGTTAGAAAGCCGCATGGGCTTCAACACTTAGCCGTATTAGAACGCCATTGGGAGTTCGAATTCCGGCCACTCACACTCCGAATTAGGGACAAAATAAACCTGTTCGATTCAATTAAAGTTCCGGGTTAATTGTCATATCAAATGAAAAAACCACAATCACTTCGATAGGTTTTTGGTGTGTAAGAGGCCATCATAGGGAGATTCCATTTGTCAGTGCCTACCTGGTCCACGATAAACGATACTCGAGTTGCCGCAAAAGTTGGCTAATGGCACGGGGGTTCTTGAAACCAGGACAGAACGATAGTCGTAACTGTCCCACAAAGGTTAGATCCAGGTTCTTGCGAAGTGAAAATACCATTTTTTGCCAATAGAGTTGCAACGTAGAGCTCTCAACGGGGTAAAGTTTACACTTATACAGGCAGAACTTTTGCTTTGGCAGCGAGCAAGTGGGTGATAAATTCACCAGACGGGGTTAGGACTCTACTATACAGAATGGCATTTGCTTTCTCAGAAGCATCACAAAATGCTTGAAATATTTCACGCTGAGGGTTAAAATTAACCCAACGGGGGATGTTAATCCTGTCGATGTACGAATAATCATCGACAAACTTTAGCCATCTGTTAAACGTCATGGGTTCCAAACATTCGCCACAATCTGTTCTGCTTCTACAACTTTGTCGCATAACAATCTTAGCAACTATGATTTTAGGTGCCACTCACCCAACGGGGTCAAACAGCTTTGGCTATTTGAAAAAAGACAGAAAGTTTTGTGACTACAGGGAGATAGGGCGTTGGAGCTGGCTTGAAGCAAAATGTATCAATGCTCGCATTCCAACGTAAACCCAGAGTTTAAGCGGTGGTGGCGTCTGACAATTTCAAAAATTCGGAATCTAGTGGGTATTCGGGTAGCACAAGAGAAAAGATGAGTGATGGGAATTAAAAGGACATGAGGAGGAGAATAAAATAGTCATGATCGGCGTGAGGTCTAGGGAAAGATATTCACCAATTACTTCCTCGTATGAGGTTTCAATCTCGGGGCTCTGGAGCAATCAGATCTCTTACATTGAGCAAACGCACCTTTACGAGATCCACCAAGACTCAAGTCTGTAGGGATTTTAGACTTTAAGGGTAACAAATTTAACTGACTTGTTTTGCCAGTTACAATCCAACCGAACACGGTTCGTTGGGCGATCAAAGGGTTTTTGGGGTCTTTTCGAAATTCAGAAAGCATTAAGGTATGCTTCTCCACCCAATAGCAAATCCATATGGGCATATTTAAAATCTGTAAGCGGGAGATCGGGTGCATCAAAATCAACATACTTCGCTAACGAGCATGTGGGTAATTGACCAGTGAGCTTTTCGACAACATATGCCACTGTGGTCAATTTAAACGATGGATCAATGGGAGACCGTAATGAAACATTACAAACTTTTGTTGAGTTTGCTACCACTTTGCCATTAAGGCCCACAATAGTGGTAGCAGGTGCCGAATAGGTTGGAAGATCTAGCTTCCTTTGTAACTTTCGAGAGATGAAAGTAGCTTGAGATGCTGGGTCAATCAGAGCTCTTGCTGAAAATATGGCATTATTCAACTTTATATTAACGTTGGCAGTTCCTAACAGCACTGTTGAAGACGGGGTGGACTGTATTCGGGTAGCGAAATTTTGAAAAGGTCGAGAAGCAGCGGATGGGGTATTATCCACTTCATTTCGCTTTTGTACAGGAGAAGTCCGAGGGAATTCCAAAGAACTGTCTGGGTTAAAAGGGTTAGCGAGGTTAGTTCCAGTCTTCGGTTCCTCCCGGGGGGGAGATTCGATACGATGAAGTAGCGAATGATGTTTTTGTTTGCAAATATAGCAAACATTTGAGCTCTGGCATCTTTTGAACTCATGCGAGGCAGCCAAACAATTAGTGCAGCATTTATGCCTTCTAACGGTTGCCAAACGATCACAAACCGTCATTCTTAAGAAGTCCGAACACAAACGAATGAGGTGATTTTCACTGCAAACTGGACATTTTCTATTAGGTAAGTTAGGGACCATAGTTGTCCCAAAAGTTCGAGAATTAACAGAACTGCTTTGGTTATTAACCCGTGCAGTACCTTGGGAGAAATTGTGGCTGCCGATAATGTCCGACACTGATTCGAGAGTTCGGTATCTGGCAGTCAGAAACTCATCCATTTTGCTCCACTTAGGTAAGTCTGAGCAAGGCCCTTGAGATTGCTCCCAAAGACCAAGAGTGTGTTCGGGGAGTCTAGTGGAGCAAATATAAACAAAGATGATGTCCCAATTCTGAGTTTCTATGCCCAGCAACGACAAATTCGTTATACAATCATTAATTGTTCGTTGCAAACTTTTAATGGAAGGGCCAGATTCTTTGGATATCGAAGGGAGGTTAAAAAGAGTTTTCAATTGAGAGTTGACTAGTACTCTCTTGTTCTCGTAACGATCGACGAGATTCTGCCAAGCCATGTCGAAACCATCATTCGTCATGGGGCAAGTGCGAATTATGTCCCTCGCCTCACCTTCTGTTTTTTGTAAAAGATAGTACATCCTTTGGATGTTACTAATATGGGGGTTGGTCCCGTAAATGGCCGAAAACATGTCCCTAAATGTTGGCCAAGATGCGTAATCACCAGCAAAGGTTGGGGTGTCACAAGGGGGCAGATGGATCGGGATACTATTATTAGAAGGGGGGTTCGAGGCCTTGCTCTTAAGGCTATCAGTCAACCCATCAATGACCGAGATGCATTGAAAATATAGTGTATATCCCGACATATACTTGGCCTTCAAGTCCTTAGAAGATAACTTGGTATCGTCGGCATTTTCCAATAAATCCTCATAAGTGTCCCGGAACGCTTCCCACAAACGGGTGAGTTCCTGTCGATGGACACTCAGAGTGTGGACTGAATGTTCCCCTTTAGGGATAGCTTGAATAAAGCTTTCGAAATCGCCTAAGCGATTGTAGTTTTTCGTTAAGTTTCTTAACGCGGCCATTCTATCAGAGTTGGGGTAAAGAAAAAGCTATAAAAACTCAGAATACAAGGAAAAAAAACGAAGAGGTAAGAATGTTCGCGAGAGGCGACTACCAAATGCAAAGTTTGAATAGAAACAAACGAGAAAAAGAAAAAAAAATTCAATCGCGTAACAAAAAAAATCCAAAAATTCCAAAGAAATTTTCGAATAGTACAATCCCAACAATAAGAAGAGGGATAAATTAATTCAACGCAAAATTAGTCCGAAAAAAAAAATGAGAGAAAAGAATGTGTTCGCGAGTACCGATACAAAAAAGCAAAGTTATTAAATTCCAAAATAAAAATTAAAAATCGCGATAAAAAATGATTACCTCAAAGTTAATCAAAAACGAATTCTTTCACATATATATATAAATTATAATAAAAAATATAAAAATATATACATAAAGATTTAATAAAAAATATACATATAAGCAATATCTTAATATATATATATATAAAAAAATATATTTTATTTATTTATTTTCACTTTTTTTTTCACATATGAATATATGTATATTTATCACCAAATTATATGTGTTTTTACATACCTTGTAAACAATAACTTTTAAGGGAAAAGGAATTACTCAAAACGAAATCCAACGGTGAAACGGGTGTGCACCAACAAATATCCAACGTCAATGCAGCAAATAATCTACAAAAGATTATTGTCAAATATTTTATTTTATTTTTTAGGGGATGATCCGGTTCGAAGGACCAAAATGTGGGGGTAGCGGGGAAACAAATAAAATAAAATATTTGGCAAATAAATAAGCAGAAAAAAAGGTATTAATTTCAATAACAAATTTATTGAATACGATAAACGTACCTTATTATTCGGGGTGTGGGTGGATAATAACCTCTTTTAGATTCATATTTATAACAATTCACAATTAGCAAACATGGTTGTAAAAGTACTTAAAACTAAACTTAACATTAGGGTGGCCAGCGTGAACACCGAGTGTTTTTTCGAGAAATTTCTGATCATTCAAAGGTGATCCTTATATGGGTTTCGAGACATAGGGCTATCGTTGAAAATTGCTGTGCTGATGGGCTATGCATCTATAAGCCTATGTTTATGACAGTTAATAACGGCCATCTTCTGGAAGCTACATCGTCAAATTAGTTGTCATTTATGCAATCTATTTTAATAAATAAGCACACATAGCTCATGCCACTTTGGAAATTCTGCGATTTAAGCACATGGTCATCTCCCGTGGAGGTGATTTAAACTGGCAATTTTTGCCATTAAACCTTTTCTTGAAGCGTTTGCTTAATAAGACACAAACCGCTGCAGATCTGAAACCCAACGTAATCCTTGCCACCGGGAAAATTCAGGCTGATTCATTCCACGCGGAAAATAGAAATTTTGATATGTACTGTCAAGAGAAGTCGTGATGGACATTAAACGGCGTTGTATGCCACAAACAGTGTTGATACCACCAGGTATTTCAAACGAATATAAAGCTCCGGTGATATCATACACACACTTTATTTTCTTTAAGGTTAATGATAGAAAACACTTAAACAAGAAACCTGTATAAAGTAGATGACATGTCACATTGTTTGTGGACATTATGACACTTTCAACAGTGAGACTGTATTTTAGTTTCTTTAAAAATATATATGCACTCAGTAGTATTTAATTTTTTATTGAAAAATATTTAATTTATCTTTAACAATCTGTCTGCAGTAAGGACAAAGTAATGGCGATTTATTGGTCTTTGATTTTTCTCCTAGAGCAAATTTTAAAAAGCTTACATGACATCAAGAGTGCATCCCGCGCTTTAGCAACGCTAATTATACAATTTGAGACCTCTGATTTAAGTGAAATATTTCACGACATGTTTGTGAAATGTAAAGTGATTGAAATAAATTCCAAAGATTTGAAAAAAAAGGATTTGAAAGAAAAAAATTTTTCAATAAAAAATCGGTGCCAATTTTTATTCTTTTACACTTTACATTTTGTAGTCGCCGTGGTCTAGTGGGTAGTGTGTTGGCTTATTAGACAAAAGGCCCGGGTTCGAATCCCAGGTCAGACATCAAAACGAAAAATATTTCTTCGGCGACTTCCTCTCAGCAGATTTCTGGCAAAGACTCTGAGAGTAAAAATTGCCATGAAAAGCTTCTCAAAAATCTGTCGTTCGGAGTCGACTTTAAACTGTAGGTCCCGCCACTCATGTATAAAATTAACGCACACAACATAAGTGGTGTGAGAAGCTAGGTCGTAATCCTGACTGAAGGGTTGTAATGACCAATTATGTTATGTATGTACACTTTACATTTCACATAAGCTGGACAAACATTTATCACACGACATGTTATTCGAATAATTTTTACTCACCTTTGCCATTCACTATTTTTTAAAATAATTTATGAAAGTTACTAAGCAATTGTGTTTTCTTTTTGACATTTCCGAAATTTCTCTTTTAAGACATAAGAATATTACTTGGATTTGGTCAGGATTGACCATTGGAAATTCGGCATTATGACACCATGCCATGGTGCGTCCATGGACGTTATGACGTGCCTGAAAGAAATATAAAGTTCATGGAAATTATGACATGCCATCAAGAAATTATGGTGCTGCCAAAATCTTAATTGCTCTTACATGATATATGAATATAAACCTTTACTGACATGATTATCTAACAAACATTAGTAAAAGATCGAGTTATGCCAATAAGCGACACATCCCAGAGTACATTGTTAAATTATTTACTAAGTTTATGCCTTAAGCTATCTGATTACGGTAACAATACTTTAGCTGAAATAAACAATTTCAATAGCAACGTATTTGTATTCGCATATTTGTTTAGCATATGTATATCTGCCAACAGAAAACCGTTTAATATATTCCTAGAGGATGGGTAGACTATTTTAAAAATACTTCAGACATGCGGGGTGCCCCCCTCATGTGAGTTCCTATTAGGGATGCCAAACGGGATCAATTTTAAAAATCCCGGGATTCGAGATTTTGTAAATCACAATTCTGAAATCCCGGGATATTTCGGGATAATTCGGGATCCAAAAATCCTGAAAAATCACGGGAAAAATCGCGATTTTCTCTTAATAATAAAAATATTTTGTTAACAAAGTCATTTGTATTCCAATTATGTATATCAGAATTATATACCTTAAAAAATAAAATATAAAAACAGTAAGACAAAATGCTACAAAAAAGCGAAAACTAATAAAAATAAAAATTATTCAGACATATGCAAATGCATTAGTTTTAAGAAAATTATTTGGATTCCAACAAAAAGATTAAAGCATTTAATATGTGATCTGATAGGCTTGAACGAATTTTGTTGTAAACATACGCTGCCGTCGGAAAACTCTTCTCTTCTCTAGTTACAAGATAGCTGTATGCAGCTTGTAAATATTCACCTCTACCACCTCCTGATTTCTTCGGAATGTTGAGTATCTAAACCTGCTACCCTATTAATTCGTTTTACAGGGCTTTTGCATTCTTCGATGCCATTAAATAATTTTTTATTAATGGAATTAGGATGTTCCTCGTGTGAGATGCTATTATCGAAGTCAAGTGATATAGAATTTTTTTTTCAGGAACTTTTGTAGGGTCAAAATACAAATGAATTCACAATCCCGAAAATCCCGAAAAATCCCGGGACAAGTTTTTAAAAATCCCGGAATTCGGGAATTTGTGAATCCCGAAAATCCCGGGATTTAGTGTTTCGGGATTTCCCGATTGGCATCCCTAGTTCCTATATAAAGAGGCATAAAAGATAACATCATAACTGATGCATGTGTGAAATCTGGTTCGACAAAGTTTAGAGGGGCGTGTACTTGTCGACTGAGACAGATTGTACAACAACAAAACTAATTCGAATACACATAGCATTCGCTTGTTTGTAAAGGCATATAGCCAAACGAATTTTTACGGATATACGTACTAAGGAAATGATTTACATTACATTTCCATTTTTGGATGAAAATACGCTACAACGTGTTGAGCAGAAGGAGTAATTTTTCTGTCATTGTCTAGAACTTGGGAAGGCATAGGTTATTGGAATTACGTTCGTAACCATTGTCAGGGAGCGTAAGGAATGGTATATGACCTCATTTAACTCAGTCTAATTTTAAATATAAAAAAATTTTTATACATAATTTTGTTCAGCGAAAAAATGTGTGACGCAGTATTTGCTTGCCACTGTAAACAGTGCAACAAAATCCAAAAACATTTCTTAATGTACAGAACAGAGAAGAATTTTTTTTGCCTTTTATTTTCTTTTGCATAAATTAAAGAAAACTCAAACTACCATCAAATAAATTTCCAAAGAAAGCAAGAAAACAGAAGAACGATAATAAAATTTTAAAATTGTAGGCCCAAGAAAACTGCAATTGAATGCATAAAGAATTGCAGTAAATATTGACGTTTCTTGACAATGTCCGTCTAAGTTGACAATGTTTTGTTTATTGTTTGTCTCATTTTGTGTGTGTGCCTGAATATACTAAATTTGTTGTCGAAGATGTAGTTGTATTTGCATTTGTATATTTTCTTTTCTTTCTTCTCTTCTATTTTCTTTGTTTGTATTTACTTTTGAATAATTTATGGTGTTTTCCTACACTGTCAAATTTTTAACATGGCGATTAGTTGGATATCATATTTCATTTCCGTCAGACTATACGAATACGGGCCCACATATTGTTAGAGAAAGCAAAGGCATGTCTTGCGTAAATATGTTCAATATGTTTGTCATTCAGGGAAATTTCTTCATGTCCGTCCGTCCGACCGTCCGTACCGTGTATGTGCTGCCCTTGTACGTCGAATAGAGAAAATTAAATGACATGTTAATTTCATGTGAACTCAAAAAGAGGTGTCGTCCCCCCCTACATATACTGACTGCATATCAGTTTTCTTGACATGTTTATGTCATCTAATGTCGGAAAACTCTATATTCGTTTGAATGTTTGCTTGTTTATTTTCAAAAATGTCTGCAGTTAATTATTGTGTAAATTTTTTTTAAACATTGCTTTACTAAATGCCCAAAAAACAAAAGAAATTAAAACTCCACTCAATTTGATTTGATTTGAACTGGAAGCAACAAAACAATTTGAACGTATTTATCAACTTCTATCCCAGACGCATACAAATTACTTATCGGCCTGTACACAACGGAAAGTCAGTCTTCGATTGTCGGTGTATTTCAAAGATAAAGATTTTCGATCTAACGGTTTAATGTTACCCAATATTGATTGAGTAAAAATGTGTCTTAAAGGAATTTCAATGAATAATTTCCACACTTCAACTTCAAATTGGGGATTGTAATCGTAGGAAGCAATAAATTACTTGAAATTTTCAGCTGCTCTCATGGTTTTTGGCTGCCTTTGTTTTATTTGGACACAAATATTCATGATGTTATGATCATATGATAGGATCGTAATGATAATGAATGCGTTGAAGGTGTTTTGTATGTGATGCGACAGTATTCGACTTTAAGGGTTACAATGTAATGAGTGTTGAATATGTTAGTTCGGAACTGACAGTCAATTATTGTATAAGTAATTACATTTTTAATTAAGTAAACTGTGCTTCTCTCCGAAATGGTAAAAAGGACTTCTTCTAAAGTCGGATAAAGATTATGTATAGTTTTGTACTCTTTGTTATCAAGGCAATTCTTGCAATTGACATTTCTAGGCAGTTCCATGTAGACATACATATAATCAAGCGTATATCGCTTACACACACAATTGGTCATTACAACCCATTAGCCTGGATTGCAACGCAGCTTCTCGTAGTACTTTTGTTGTTTGTGTTAATTTCATACATGAGTGGCTCGATATATTGTTTAAAGTCGCTCCCGAACGACAGATTTTTGAGAAACATTTTCATGGCAATTTTATTTACTCTCAGAGTTCTTGCCAGAAATGGGTTGAGAAGAAGTCGTCGAAGAAATATTTTTCGAAATCCGTTTTGCTAGAGATGACTGACTTGGC
>JABZEU010000417.1:0-10318 GCA_014635995.1 Sarcophaga peregrina
GTTTAGTCGGGGACAACACATTTTGCTCAAGCGAAATAAGGAGACTAGTTCCCGAAACTAGTGAATAATTTCATAGCACCCGTCTTTCTCTCAGAGCACATACGTTTGTTGTCGATTGGTCAACACTGAATTATTGGCAAAAAATTCATTCCTTAGTTAGACTATTCGTATGTGAAAACTCGCTACTTGCGGAGGTCTTTCCTGTCACTTCCAGGGTGGCTGCTATATAATTCAACGCGTTATATTTTTTTAATTTTATTGTTCAAAAACAAGAAAATGTTGGAAATAACATAAAATTTTAGAATCACTTTAGATTTGTTCGAATTGGCCGCCTTTGGTACGAATTATGGCCTTCAAACGGCCGACAAAGCCATCACAGGCTGCACGAAAGTGGCTCTGGGGTATTTTAGCCCATTCCCGGCGAAGCGCCTTCTTGAGATAATCGACACTTTGGTATTTTTTAGTGAGAACCTTACTCTCCAAAATGCCCCAGGCGCAAAAGTCCAAGGAATTGAGATCCGGAGATTTTGGTGGCCATTGTGCGGTAGAAATGATGCGAGGAACCTCCTTTTTAAGCCATTCTTGGTTGACACATGCCGAGTGCGGCAGTGTTGAGTGCTGTTGGAATGTCCATTGTCTGCGGCCGAAATATTTGTCTGCCCAGGGTTTCAGTACTGTCTTTAAGAAACTTTTCCAATAATATTGGGCATTTATTTTGACCCCACGGTCGATGAATACGAGCGGGTCGTTACGGCGGCCTACACTATTACCATCGGCGGCGCTTGAGTGCTGGTGGCCAATCGCATGTGTAAATTTTCAGTTGACCTCTTTGGCAAGTAAACCCGATTATTTTGTTTGCTCACAAACTGCTCAAATTGGAATGGCTACTCTTCGGAGGAAAACTAAATTCAATAACTGGTCAGTTTCGTGCAAGCGAAGTAACTCCTTGGCTCTTTCCAGTCTAACTTTTTTTTATCCATCGATGAGCTCTTGCACTTTTTGTAACTTCAATGGCTTGGACTAAAGCTCATTTCTCAATATGTGTTGCATCCGTTCTAGCGATGTGTTCAGCTCACGAGCAATTTTTCTACCCCGGCGGCGTGGATTTCGATCATATCTGGCCTTTACTTTTCGAATCATTTCTGGTGTTGTTAGCGTTTTTTTTTTTCGTTCACTTTTCGGACGCGATGCAATACTGCCAGCATCACGGACGGTAACGAGCAATGGTACAAGAAACAAAAGATTTATTCACATTTAAATGCTGGAGGGCTCTAACGATAGCCACCACCTGTGGTTTTTCAGCCAAATATAAAGCGATCACACTATCACGCTTGAATTCCATCACGAATAATTGTTTTTCTGAATGCAATAGATTAAAATGCTTTTGTAAGCTTGTAAATAATAAAATGAACTGTCACTGAAATT
The DNA here is from genome assembly GCA_014635995.1 of Sarcophaga peregrina. Classification (NCBI taxonomy): domain Eukaryota; kingdom Metazoa; phylum Arthropoda; class Insecta; order Diptera; family Sarcophagidae; genus Sarcophaga; species Sarcophaga peregrina. Next base: position 1,426 of record JABZEU010000417.1, read on the forward strand.
AAACTGTCAGCTGTCAGACGAGCGGTATACAAATGATAACAACCTGAAGTTGGTTGCAATACAGATCAGCCACCTTGTATATTAAAAAGAAGGATTCAAAGCTAATGTCCACAACGCTACTCCCTCTATTTTCCTTCCAATAATATATTTTCTTAATTCCTAAACAATGCTGTGCATATGTCGAGAATTGTTTTTTCTGAGATGTCTGCATCATGGCCTTGCGTCTAATAAGCCAGCACTGAACCTATTGGACTACGACGGATACTTAGCAGAGCAGATATCAATAGTCCACTCTCTAAGACATATGATTTAATCATACAGTGTCCAGTAACTGCAGCTATGAGGATCCTCATGGAAATTTCCTAAACGAAGGGCTCTGGTGACACTTGGAAAAATTATTACGATTTATTAAGCAAAGTCACAAACTCTTAAAGCCATACATCACCCAGTGGTTGATAAGCAAGTGATAATTCATTGCAAAATTTCTCTTATTTTTCAGGTATTAATAATAATTCCTTGTGATCCAATATTTTGGTTGTAATCTCTTGCATTTAACAACCAAAAAAAAACTTCATTTAACATTTCCTCAGGTTTTTATGCAGCTGCTCTTGGCCACTTTCACAAAAATTATCCTTCAAGTCCGACATGTTTTGCTCATAAAAACCGTAGAAAAAACAAACACTGCTGGCCACAAATTATGCTCCATTAAAATAGAAATCCGAGTGGAAAAAAAGGGAGAAAGAGTAAAGGAAGACGTAGAGAGAGAGAAAATTAACCACAAAATTACAAACACAATCGTTAAATTTGCAAAACCAACATCATGCCTGATCTGAGTTTATATGACAGAAAATATTCGTTAGTTTTACAACCATGGATGCCATGGAAAACAATTAGAGAAAGAAAAAAAACTCCTTTGCAACGTGTTTGGAACATCCTGGTGTTAAGGTTCTGGGCACAGGACGTTTCTATTTATTTTACGAATAAAATATTAATGTTGGCCTGTTATGCTGGCTCTCTATTAAGAGATATGAACAGAACAAAAGTTGTTATTAAATTTACATTTATGTCGTGTGTATAGGTATTGTATATGACCATTCCACCATCTGTCTCTCTCACTCCCACTCTCTTTCTCTGTCTGTTTGTCTAACTGTCTGTCTGTCCATTACCATTTGCCTGTTTAAACATTTTGAAGGAGTACGTCTGTAGTTTAATAGTCAAACTCTTAACAGACATACATACATACAGGCTGACGGACAAAGACTGACAGCTTATTTGCATATTTTAACATTTATTTTCGTTTTCGTTTTATTTCCTTTTTGTGTTTTTTTTTTCGTTATGAAAAATTAACAGTAGTCGTCGTCATCGGTAGAGGTTAAAAGAATAAGTCATGTGCAGACAAAACATGTATTTCGTCGTCATCCTCATCATCATCATCATCAACATGATTTGACAAACCTCTACTCAAGTGAAGTTTTAAAACAACGACATGACTGGAACTGCATTATAAAGCAACTACTTTACATGGATTTTCTTTCTCTCTCTCTTTCTCTTTTTGTCATCTCTGTCACTTTAATTTAACACAACTACACGCATTTAAAACGTGCAAATATTTTTCAACAATTTCTAGACCACTTTGCTACACACTATTAAACAATTTGATAATCCTGCTGGAGAAAAACCAAAAACTGTCTATCAAATACATTTTTTTAACTAAATTTAAGTAAATTTATTAATATTTTGAATGTCAATATGAAAAACGTTTATGGGCTATGGTAAGCAGTCTTAAATCTTGACTTGTTTACTGTTTAGAGAATTGAATATTGCAAAGAATACCTTTCCCGTTATTTATCTGCTTATATAGTCAACTAACGCATGAGATCGCTTATCAACGCATGTTGACACACCTCGACGCATACTCGTTTAAAGCTGCGTTGAAATATTTTTATTGATTTAATGACAAATAAATTAAAAGTTTTAGTTCCTCTCAATGAATACTGATGAATTGATGATTATTATATCAAACAGAGGTCCGTATTACATTTACTATAAAATTTTTGAGAAACCGCTACTGCCCCTTAATGAATACAAATTTATGGCCTTAAAAATTCCGTTAATATGACAAATATGACTTGTTGACTGAATAAAGAATTGAATATTGCAAAGAATGCTTTTCCCGTTATTTATTTGCTTATATAGTCAACGAACGCATGAGATCGCTTATCAACGCATGTTGACGCACCTTGACGCATATTCGTATAAAGCTGCGTTAAAATATTTTAACGATTTAATGCCAAATAAATTAAAAGTTTTAGTTCCTCTAAGTTTTTCTTAATAAATACTGATAAATTGATGATTATTATATCAAACAGAGGTCCGTATTACATTTACTATAAAATTTTTTGAGAAACCGCTACTGCCCCTTAATGAATACAAATTTAAGGCCTTAAAAATTCCGTTAATATTTCTACAAATTCTAGACCACTTTGCTATACTATTTTAAATAATTTGATAATCCTGCTGGAAATAAACCAGAAACTCTCCATCAAATACTTTTTTAACGTAAATTTATTATTTTTTTTTGTGTCAATATGAAAAGCGTTTTTGGATACATTTAACCAGGCAATCATGAACTTAAAACTTAAGGCTATGCTAAGCCTTCTTATGGTTTGACTTGTTGACTGAATAGAGAATTGAATATTGCAAAGAATGCTTTTCCCGTTATTTATTTGCTTATATAGTCAACTAACGCATGAGATCGCTTATCAACGCATGTTGACGCACCTCGACGCATATTCCAATAAAGCTGCGTTAAAGGATTTTTTTCATTTCAATGGCAAATAAACAAAAAAAAAAATTAAAATTAGACAAATTGATGATTTTTATATTAAGCAGGGCTTCGTATTACATTTACGATAAATTTTTTGTAACCGCTACTGCCCGTTGATGAATACAAATTTAAGGCCTTAAAAATTCCGTTAATTTTTGTACAAATTCTAGACTACTTTGCTGCGCACTATTAAACGATTTGATAATCCTGCTGGAGATAAAACAGAAATTCTCTATCAAATACTTTTTTAACGTAATTTAAGTAAATTTATTAATATTTTGTATGTGAATATGAAAAGCGTTTTTGGGGACCTTTAACAAAGCTTAAGGCTATACCAAGCCTTCTAACACCTTGACTTGTTTACTGGATAGAGAATTGAATATTGCAAAGAATACCTTTCCCGTTATTTATTTGCTTATATAGTCAACTAACGCATGGGATCGCTTATCAACGCATGTTGAAGCACCTCGACGCATATTCCAATAAAGCTGCGTTAAAGCACTTTTTTCATTTCAATGGCAAATAAACAAAAAAAAAAATTAGTTTCCATAAGTTTTTCTCAATGAATATAGACAAATTGATGATTTTTATATTAAGCAGGGCTTCGTATTACATTTACGATACAATTTTTTGAAACCGCTACTGCCGGCTGATGAATACAAATTTAAGGCCTTAAAAATTACGTTAATTTTTGTACAAATTCTAAACCACTTTGTTATACACTTTTAAACAATTTGATTATCCTGTTGGAGATAAACCAGAAACTCTCCATAAAATACTTTTTAACGTAAATTATTATTATTTTTTTTTTGTGTCAATATGAAAAGCGTTTTTTGGATACATTTAACTAGGCAGTCATGAATTTTAAACTTAAGGCTATGCTAAGCCTTCTAACACCTTGACTTGTTTACTGGGCAGAGAATAGAATATGGCAGAGAATGCTTTTCCCGTTATTTATTTGCTTATATAGTGAACTAACGCATGAGATAGCATATCAACGCATGTTGACGCACCTCGACGCATATTCCAATAAACCTGCGTTAAAGAATTTTTTTCATTTCAATGCCAAAAAACAAAAAAAAATAGTTTCTTAAGTTTTTCTCAATAAATACAGACAAATTGATGATTTTTATATTAAGCAGGGCTTCGTATTACATTTACCATAACATTTTTTTGAAACTGCTACTGCCTCTTAATGAATACAAATTTAAGGCCTTAAATATTCCGTTAATTTTTCTACAAATTCTAGACCACTATTAAACAATTTGATAATCCTGCTGGAGATAAACCAATAAAATACTTGTATAAAATACTTGTTTAACGTAATTTAAGTAAATTTATAAATATTTTGTATGCCAATATGAAAAGCATTTTTGGGGACCTTTAACAAAGCTTAAGGCTATGCTAAGCCTTCTAACACCTTGACTTATTTACTGGCTAGAGAATTGAATATTGCAAAGAATGCTTTTCCCGTTATTTATTTGCTTATATAGTCAACTAACGCATGAGATCGCATATCAACGCATGTTGACGCACCTCGACGCATATTCGAATAAGGCTGCGTTAAAGCATTTTTTTCATTTCAATGGCGAATAAACAAAAAGAATTTAATTTCCAGAAGTTTTTCTCAATGAATACAGACAAATTGATGATTATTATATTAAGCCGGGCTACGTATTACATTTACGATTCAAATTTTTTTAAACCGTTACTGCCTTTTAAAGAATATAAGCCTTAAAAATTCCAACCATAGCTATTACGGTGGTCACCTATTGACACTGCCCCTATTAATATTTCTACATTTAGGTCATGTGATTAAAGACCAATCGATATTTTAACAAGATTAAAGTCCATGTAATAATAATATTTTTATACGTTTTGCTATGCTTTCAATATTTTTTGCTTTAAAGAATTTTCAAATAGATTTCTTCTTCTCTTCTTTTGTCTTTTTAAAAGTATTAAAATGTGTCAATAAAAATATTAATTTTTATAAGATATTTATGGTTTTTGTTTTTTTCTTTTTTCTTCTTATCTGTAAAGAAAATAAAAATAAATTTAAGAAAAATGAAGAAAATTTTTTGTAGGTTTTTAGGTGATCAAAACCGATTCTGTTTTGCCACACACTGTATAACAATTATCTAATGATACAAATTGTAAAGGTCAGAAAAACTGAGGAGATACTTTTCAGAAGGTTTTGTCCACTAAGATTTTATGGGGGCGGAACTAGTACTCAAGGAGGAGGCGAATTCACTAGGACTAATCCTAGATAGGAAACTAACTTGGAGGTCAAACATAAATAATAATTTCAAGAAGGCCTCCATTGCTCTCTACACTTTCAACAAGGTGTTTGGGAAAAATGGGACTTGTTACCTAGGATAACTCACTGGATTTATATAGTCTATCTTGACCTATGGATACCTAGTGTGGTAGCCCTTGGTAAGGCTATGAATTTGAATCTAATAGGGTGGCGGCTGCAATGATCTGCCTGCGTGATAATTAGCAATGCCATGCGTACAGTGACACTGGAGATAATTTTAGGTCTCCCACCGCTTGATCTGTATTATGGAGGTGTGGCAGGCAGGGTTTGGCAGGCGTATCTGTGCGACTGGACAATGGCGTGGATCAGGCATTCGTCACTCAAGTATCTTGGAGAAATTTGAAGCTGTCCAGGAACATTGACTATATGTTACCGCGATATGACTTTACGCTGATATTCATGACTACCATCCCGGTAAAAAAGATATGGAGGAGTGGTGCTGGGCACCTTGTCCAAATCTTCACTGATGCATCCAAGTTGGGAGGAACCGTTGGTGATGGAATTCTCTCGGAGTTAATAGGTATAGAAGTCGTCGTAGTCTACTATGTATTGTGTAGGCTTATTAGACGTAAAGCCAGGCCATACAACAAAATAAAACACAAAAAGTATTTCTTCAGCGATTTTCTCTCAGCAGATTTCTGGCAAAAACTCTGAGAATAAAAAAAAAACCTGCCATGAAAAGTTTCTCAAAAAATCTATCATTTGTAGTCCGCTTTAAATTGTAGGTCCCGCCACTTAGGTATAAAATTTACACACACAACATAAGTGGTGTGAGAAACTAGGTCAATAAGCCAGACTAAAATTATGTACTTATGTATGCAATAGGTATAGCCACATCAATAAGGTTACCGGATTACTACAAACGTTTCTTAGGCGAAGGTATTGGCAATAGAGGCTGCGGTAAAGATTATTAGGAATTCGAATGTTCCCAATCGAAACATCACCATACTCTCTGATAGCTAAGCGGCTATCACAGCTCTGGGCGCCAATGTGATGAGCTCCAAGACGATCTACAGCTATCGGAAATACTTGAACAAGGTGGCGAAGAGATATAATCTATCCCGGGAAACTGCAGAGCGGATGAACCAGCCAGACGCGTCGCGCTCATTGAACTCTCCGACGAATTCTTAAGTTTATAGAGGTCCCTTTGGGGACCTGCAGGCCCATGATTAATGACGAGATCACGGACGCTGTCAACCACAGGTGAGCGGCTTTGGATAAGGACAGAGTGACGCGCATGATCTGGCCGCGGCTGGATAGAAGACGCACTGCAAGGCTGAAGAAACTCCAAAGAGGCGTGCTCAGTGCGGTTGCTAGAGTCGTAATGGGTCATTGCATTATGAGTGTCCACGCGAGGTTTCCCAGACCCTCGCTAGTGATTTCTATACAAGCTGCAGGGGCGAAGAGGAGGAATTGACGTTTCTGCATCTACTAACAACATGACCGGCACTGTGTCAAAGCAGAAAGAGACATCAAAGGAGAAAGATATTACATCGATACTCTGAGTGATTTGTGGAACATTGACTTCGGCAGTCTAAGTCGCTTCAGTTTAAGCTCAGGTTGGGGCCAGGATTAAGGGATAATTAGCGCGAACAATACCTATCTAAGTGTTTTGGTTATAGTTCTCATCATATTTCAACGTAATTTGTATTCATTGACTCAATGTTATGGACTACTTATAAGATTTCTCTTAAATATCCCGAAATATCATTAAGAAATTCTTGGCATTCAGAAATGAAAACTGATGCTGAGATATTGTGTTTTAGCAACTTAATCATAACCTAGATTTTAGGAAAAATCACATCAAACAAAAAGACATTTTGCCAAAAATGACCATCACATCTGCCTAACCTTTACGATTGGTGTAGAGTGTCTACAGTATTTTTTTTTTAAGTATCAATAAAGCATAAATTTTATAAGGAAACTTCAAAAAGATAAAATATTTTAATATTTCAAAATTATTTTAAAGCATATATTCTATCAAAAAAAACAAGATTAAAAAATTGAAGTATACTTTAAGGTGACAAAGTATATACAGAATAAAAGTATTGATTTTTTTAAACAATATATCGTATGTTTTTAAGGAATTAAAATAAAACAAACGATATTAAACAATTATTTACACTCTCACTACTTTCATATTCACACTCTCTCTCTCTCTCTCTCTTTCTCTCTCTTCTCTTGCCCTCTTTTCTTCACTGAAATATAAGACATGAAAACATAGTTCATAGCCTATAGAAAATGTTGAAAATTTATTTATTTTCTTGCAAAACATCAACAATTACAATCTCCTCTCTCACTCTCTCTCTCTCTCTCTCTCTCATTATCGTTTCTGAATGCATATGCAAAAAAAATTTCACTTCACGTTAAAAATCTTTCATTTGCCAAAGCCGTTTATCGAATAGACTTCCTCAGGCAGTTGAGTCAATTCGTCAGTCAATCCACCAGCTGTTGACTTCACGACCATCACCACCACTGTTGCGGCCGCTAACTCCTTATCATCCCTTACCTTATAATTACGTAACGCATAAGAGTCCAGGGTATAGTTACAACCATCAATGACAGGTGTCAATGCAGTGGCATCAATGCTTTTTGTATGTGGTCATGTATTTTGGTGTATTTTATGCGTTTATCGATGTATCGGCGTGTATACACACGTACGTCTATGTGTGGTGCGAGTAAAAATTTTTACATGTTAAAATGCAAATCACATACGCATCGCATATAATTTGTAATTAATTATGCTATAAATGATGCAACATTCATTTTTCGTAAATATGTACGCACACAGCTGTATATACAACCATACTGTTATATACTCATACTCTTACATATGTACGTACATATACTATATATGCACGTATAGTAATTGCTTCAAACATACTTTGAGGCAGTTAAAACGCTCATACACATACGCAAGCTGTTAAGGTTAATAGCAATAATAATAACAACAACAACAACAACTCGCATTAATATACTTATGCACACAATTAAAATACTTAAATACCTATGAGTCTTGCGGCTACAGAAAAAAATAAAGAAATGAAAAATGTATCTACACTTAGAAAAATGAACGGAATTTTTAAAACCTGAAATTTGTATTCTTAACGAGGCAATAACGATTTCAAAAAAAAAAATTTGTTCGTAAACGTATTACGGAGCCCTGCTTAATATAATAATCATCTATTTGCCTGTATTCATTGAGAAAAACTTACAGCATTAGTTTATGTAGCATTAAATTGTGAAAAATCTTTTAAACGCAGCTTTTTCGAATATGCGTCGCGTTACGTCAACATGCGTTGATGTGCGATATTATGCGTTAGTTAACTATTAAAGCAAATAAATAACAGAAAAAGCATTCTTTGTTATACTTACATTCCCTAACATGGAAATTTCATGTGTAATCTTTTCATTACATAAATTACATATGTATAGTACAGATTACACAGAAACCTGTAAGCGTTTAACAATAATTTTTAGTTTCTTGAGCATTAAAATGTAAACAATATTCCAATGCAGCTTTATTTGAATATCCGTTGACTAGCGATCTCATACGTCAGCTTACTATATAAGCAAATAAATAACGGAAAAACCATTTTTGCTATACTCAAATTCTTTAGCGTGTAAATTTCATGTGTAAACTTTTCAATATACAAATTACACCTGTGTATAGTATAGATTACATAGATCTATGTATGTGTTTAATAAGAACTTTTAGTTTCTTTGGATTAATTTGTAAAAAGTGTTCA
>JABZEU010000418.1:0-10306 GCA_014635995.1 Sarcophaga peregrina
TTGGGGCTTATACTAAAGACAATAATTTATATTTAATAAAGAACAATTTAGAGCTTACTATTACAAATGACACCTGTAAATCTATTGTAAACGGACAAGCAGTTCATCGTAATGAATTTGGTATAAACAAAGGAACTTTCTGGTCTCCGGATGGAAACAAACTTGCTTTTTACAGAATGGACGAGAGTATGGTTACCGACTATCCTCTAGTAGATGCGTCGACTCGTATAGCTACACTTAAAGATATTAAGTATCCGATGGCAGGAATGAAAAGCCATCAAGTAACTTTAGGTATATATGATATTAAGACAGATAAAACTCTATTTCTAAAAACAGGATTACCTAAGGAAAAATACTTAACGAATATTGCTTGGAGTCCGGACAGTAAATCTATATACATAGCAGAACTGAATAGAGGGCAAGATAGCTGTCAACTGAAACAATATGACATTAGTACAGGAAAATTAAAATCTATACTTTTTGAAGAAATCGATCCGAAATATGTAGAGCCCGAACATCCTATTGTTTTCGTTCCAAATAGTCCTCAAACATTTATTTGGCAAAGTAAACGTGATGGTCATAATCATGTATACCTATATAATACTGAAGGTTCGTTATTGAAACAATTAACATCGGGTAATTGGGATGTTACAAACATACTGGGTTTTGATGATGAGGGGGATAATCTTTACTATACATCGACCGAAATATCGCCAATTGAAAATCATTTGTATGAATTAAATCTAAAAACAGGGATACGTACAAAGTTATCTAAAGAAGAGGGATCGCACTCAGGTGTTTTAAGTCCTTCGGGTAAATATATTATTGATCGATTTACATCTCAATATAATCCCGGAAAGATCGTCATAACAAATACTGAGAATAATGAGACTACGGAATTTTATCAAGCAGAAAATCCATATGAAGGAATTACTTTACCGGAAATAACTCTGGGTTCATTGAAAGCAGATGACGGAAAAACTGATCTATACTATAGGATAGTTAAACCAGTTAATTTTGATCCCACAAAAAAATATCCGACTATAGTTTATGTTTATGGAGGACCTCACTCTCAATTGGTAGACAACTCATGGATGGCACAGACTCGTGGTTGGGATATATATATGGCTGAAAAGGGGTATATTGTTTTTACTTTAGATAATAGAGGAACAAGTAACAGAGGAAAAAAAATTTGAAGATATAACTCATAGACAGTTAGGTGTAATTGAAACAAAGGATCAAATGGCAGGTATAGAGTATTTGAAAAGTTTGCCTTATGTAGATACAGAACGAATGGGAGTACATGGATGGAGTTTTGGAGGCTTTATGACACTCAATTTGATGCTAAGACACCCGGAAGTATTTAAAGTAGGTGTAGCCGGTGGTCCTGTAACAGATTGGAAATACTATGAGATAATGTATGGCGAGCGATATATGGATTCTCCTAAAGAGAATTCAGAAGGATATGCCGAGACAAACATGGTTGATAGAGCGGGAGATCTTAAAGGCAGACTAATGCTTATTCATGGAGATGAAGACCCTACTGTAGTAATGCAGCATAGTTTGATGTTTTTAAAATCTGCGATAAGTAAAGGAACTCATCCGGATTTTTTTGTATATCCGGGACACGGTCATAATATGACAGGCCATGACAGAGTACATTTATATGAACACATCACAAGATACTTTGACGATTTTCTTCAATAAGTGGTTTATAAATGATATTATTTTCAGTTTTTTGTAAACTTATTACTAACGATAATTGTTTAAACGAAGACAGATCTGTTAAAAAAGTACAAAATTAAAGTTTTATATTATCTTTGTAATCTTATATATAAATAGAATAGCAGTATATCTGTAGTGCTTCTTTAATTAAGTATATAAATGAAACTAAAAAAATAGTTTGAGATGCCTAGCAAAACCATTAAATACATAAATTTTTTATCTTTTTTTTCTCTTCTCATATTTGCAGTACTCCTTATTGCTTGTAGCAAAAGCGATCAATCAAACTATAAAGTAGAAGGAGTGTTTAGTGGCTTAGGTAACCGTCCTATTTATGTTGTAAAAACATTTTCGTTAGATTCTATTAATGTGGACACAATACCAACTGATAATGGTAAATTTCAATTTAAAGGATTTGTAAATTCGCCGGCTATAGTTGATATATTCTATTCAGACTCATTTCCTCCAATACGATTTGTTGTAGATAAAGATTACAGTGTAACGCTAGACAAGCAAGTGAATAGTTTGGTAGGAGTGAATATAAAAGGTGGTAAAATAAACGAGGAGCTGAACAATTTTAAAAAACAAAACAAGGCAATATTAACATCAAGACACAGAGCTTTTGAGAAAAACGAACACACAAATAATTTAAACGAATTAAAAAATATCGATTTTCAACTATCTCGCTCTGTTCGAGATTACGTATCTCAAAATCCGTCTAAGATATCAAGTGTCATTCTTATGGATGAGTTCTCGAAGGGGAATCTTGCTCCTGAATTACTACACAATGACTTATCTTTATTGCAAGGTGAAGCTTCCGATTTCTTTTTGACAAAGTCTTTGAGAAACTACTGCAAAAAAATAATGGCATCCAGTGTCGGTCAGTTAGCACCTCCGATAGAACTAAAAAGTACTAAAGGTAAAATGGTAAATTTAGATAGCTACAGAGGAGACAATGTTTTACTAATATTTGACTTGAAGGAAGCTCCATCGAATAAAACGTATTTTGATAAATTAAAAGAAACACATAAAGCTCTAAAAAACAAGGTTAAGTTTTTAGCTATAGTTATAGATGAAAATATTGAAAATCCTGATACTGCAACGATACGTGTAGCAGATGGTTTGGATTGGACGGTATTGCTTGACTCTCAAAAATGGAATTCAAAAGTTGCCTTAAAATATAATATTACAACTTTACCTTACATGATATTGATATCGCCTGAAGGTAAAATCTTAGACCGTGATGTTTCGTTAGATTCGTTAAGAAATTCTTTCGAAAATATCGATCTGAAAAAATAAAAAATATTCATGCTTGTTAAAGTTTACGGTGCTGCAGTTCAAGGAATAGATGCCATCTTAATTACAATTGAAGTAAATTGCTCCAAAGGAATTAAATTTATGTTGGTGGGTTTGCCCGATGCTTCTGTAAAAGAAAGTCATGAGCGAATTATTTCTGCACTTCAGGTTAATGGATATAAGTTTCCTCGTCAGCAAATTATTATCAATATGTCTCCTGCTGATATAAGAAAAGAGGGGTCGGCATACGATCTCCCTTTGGCTATTGGTGTCATGGCTGCATCAGGAAACTTGTCTTCTAATAAATTGGAAGACTATTTAATTATGGGAGAACTCTCTTTAGACGGTTCTATACTACCTATAAAAGGAGCTTTGCCGATAGCAATAAAAGCTAGAGAACTAGGCTTTAAGGGTCTTATTATTCCTCAAGAAAATGCTAAAGAAGCTGCTGTTGTAAATAATATTAATGTATACGGCGTGAATAATATTGTCAATTACAAAAGAAGATAAGAATATACACTTGTAGTTGAGAATGTAACACTAGTAGTTTTAAAAAGATCTATAAATATATCTTTTGTGGACAATTGCACACTAGATTGTTGAAATGATTATATTTGAGGATATATACTAATAACTATTAAATCAAGTAAAATATCATGCCAATTCAATCGTTTAGTGTCGATAATCTTCAAAAGATATTCGATTATGAGAATAGAAAAGGAAATAACCTTGAAAATAGATTCCCTGCATTATTTTCATCGTCTTTAAATTTATTATCCCATTTGAAAAATATCGCAGTAGAACTAAAAAATGTCAGGGATAAAGATCAGCGTCTCTATCTATATGCAAAAAGAGATGAACTTAGAGAAAAGAGAATTAAATTTATTGAGCAAACACTATTTAATATAGTTCAAGATATTACCTTAAAGAACGATAAGCTAATGATAGAAGAAGGGTGTGTTTTTGGGAAACAATCATATTGCTTTCAAGATACCCTATTTAATCTATTTATTTCCAAGAAAGTGCAAGGAAATATAAAGCGTCTATATTCAGTAAAGCCTTCACATCGGAATACAATTATTCAAGAGATATTAAATTTATTAGAAGATAAAACTCCGAAATATATAATAAGAACAGATATAAAATCATTTTATGAGTCGATCCCACAAAAAAAATTGTTAAGTAAGTTAAATGATGACTATCTCCTGAGTGTATTAACTAAACGATTTATAAATGAAAACTATAGATAGTTACAACTCTTTGACTAATCAACCCAATTTGGATACAGCACGAGGAATTCCACGAGGAATTGGCTTTTGTGCATACATGGCTGAGTTATTCATGAGGGATATAGATCATGAAATATGTAAACTCAAGGATGTTATATATTATGCTAGATATGTAGATGATATTATTATAATGTTTACCCCGCCATCTAGTAATATTACGCAGGATTATACTGATCGTTATATGAAACAGGTTGAAAATATAATAATAGGGTCAGGATTAGAACTGAACAGACTGAAAACAAAAAAATATAATTTACTGAATAATTTAGATAGTATAAAAATTGAAACAAATTATATTGATGGTACAACCAAAAAAATTGACTATCAAAACGCTATTGAATACTTAGGATATGCTATCGGAAGTCGGCTTACTTATGAGAAAGTCGAAATTAATTCTAAAATAAAAGTAAAAGAATAATTGTAGATATGACTTCTTCAAAGAAAGAACGTTATGAAGATAAAATTTCAAAAACTTTCTTGGCATATGAAAAGAAACGTAAACATAATAATGCAAAAGCATTTAAACTGTTAAAAACGAGGATCCAATACTTAACATCTAATACTCGTCTAAAGAATAATAAGGAAAGTGTTTTTATTGGAATATTTTATTCAAATAAGTATATCAATACAATGTCATCTATACAAAGTTTACAAAATCAATTGAGCACGTCAATTAGCAATTCTAGTTTAACAGCAAGTCAAAAAAAACAATTGAAGCGATACACTTTTCAAGGAGGATTCGTTTCAAAGACATTTCATCATTACCCTATAAAGAATAAAGTTTGTAAGAATAAAAATAAAAAAGGTGGAGTTGAAGTTTTTGGTTTTACTGAAATTAATTCTATTTGGTAGGTAAATTATGAAAAAACAGAGAATTAATTACAAGAGAGAGAGAGTTGTTTTATCGGATATACTTCCTTATGAAGTCCCCCCATTTTTTAATAATCAGCAATTTTATTATTTTTTAATCGAAAACATAATTCAATTAAAGGGAGATAAGCTATGTTTTTCGAAAAATTCTGACCCAATCATACCTCTAATAATACGAATCATTTTTGGATTGCAAGATTGTCACAAATTTGAGACGAATAACCCCCAATATAATTACTTTAAAATAAAAACAAAAAAGAAAGATTTATTAATTACAATACCATACAAGTATAGAGTTCAACATCGAAAAAAATACAGACAATTATCAGTAATCCATCCTCTTAATCAACTAGACCTAGTAGCATTCTATCAAAAATATGCCTGCTCAATTATTTACAATTGTAATAGAGGTAATTTTTCAATAAGAAAACCTCACAAATTAGCAACAATCAAATATTTTAAAGATGTAACCAATAAAAGAAAGACAAAAGTGACTTCTGATATGGAAATAATTGAGACTACAGATCAAGAATACACTAGCTTGAAGACATTTTTTTCCTATAAAAAATATAGCAATGTGTATAAGTTTTATGAATCATATGATTTCCAAAAAGCAGAAAAAAAATTTGATTCTCTTCTGAAATTTGATATTTCAAGATGTTTTGATAGTGTATACACACATACATTACCTTGGGCATTAACTAACAAGTTGATTGTTAAAGATAATATAGATTTATTTGATAATTCTTTTGGAGGCAGATTTGAACGAATTATGCAAAAATGAATTTCAATGAAACAAATGGTATTGTAATAGGTCCTGAATTTTCCCGAATCTTTTCTGAACTTATTTTGCAAGATATCGATCGAAGTGTAGAATTAACTCTACTAGCAGAATGCAAATTGAAGAATAAAATAGACTATATTATTTCTAGATATGTTGATGATTATTTTTTGTTTTTTAATGATGAAGAAATTAAAGATAAAGTATACAATACATTTATAGCTAAACTAGCAAATTATAATTTCTTTTTAAATGAAAGTAAAACACTTGTCTACAACAAGCCAATCATCACCAATATTACAATAGCTAAGGAAAAAATTCGAGAATTAATTTCTAATATTAGTTTTCTGAATCTCCAAGAGATCGGGATTACTGCTAATCATTATAGATTTTTCACCGCTAGAGATGTTATCACAAATTATAAATTAATAATACATCAAACGGGAATTTCATATGGAGACATCCAGAATTATTTCCTTGCAGCAATATTTTCTAAGACAGTTTCGCAAATAAGACAGATTCAAAAAGAACAGAAAAAACTTTTAGTTTTAGAAATAACATTGAGTAAGTTATCTCACGACAAAAAAGAAGATCTTGAGCCTGAAATAAGAGAACTCAAATTATTACTTCAAAAAAACAGGAACAAGATACTATATAATATTACCAATATAATTGAGTTAATTTTATTCATATATTCTGTTTTACCTAGTATATCATATTCTATTAAAATATCAAATATATTTTTCAGAATTATAGATTTTGTCAAGAATCAAGAATCCTCTCGAAAAAAATACATTGATAAATCAAAAAATGCAACAGATACTTTTTCCAAAGACGTTGCAGACCATCTAGGAATTATTTTTGATAAAAAACATCAAATATTCAAACAAATATATGATGGTATTATTGTCGTATTAAATAAGAAGAACAAAAGTAATTTAGGACAAGATGGTAGGTGGTATTTACTAAGTGTTGTCAGCGAATTAGGAAAACATTACAAATTAACAAAGAGTCAAGTTGAAATGTCAACAGGCTTAGAAATAGATAATTGGGATTATTTTACAATTGTGTCTGTCTTGGGGTATATAAAGGACGATGATGTATACTTTGACCTTAGAAAAAAAATAGTTTTACGCACTCTCGAAATATTCAAAAGCTACGATAGACGAAAAGCTGAACATATAATGTTAAGCATAGACATTTTGAACTGCCCATTCTTTTATATAGATATAAAGAATAAAAATGATTCTAAAATAAAATTATGCAGAATATAGGATTGTATGCTAATCGGACTTGTAGAAGTTCTATAGAATTAGATATCGAAAAAATCACTAATTTTAAGAATAATTATTTTTATCGTTGGAATAATCGTAATTTTGCAGTGGATTTGAATACTAAGAAAGGTCATTTTGTATATTGAAATATGGGCAATTGCTGTAATTAATTTCAGCATAACTCTAAGAGCGTTTGTAACTCGCCTTGTTGGGCGTTTTACAGATTTAGTATTAATTTTTGAAATAGCCTGCTTGTCCAAGTTGACAGCTATTCTCATTAACTTTACTAAATATTTACTGGTTGAGCAACCAGCACACACTTGCCCACTTAAAATCTTTATGATTTTAGAAGGATAGACTTGGAGTACCTATCCTTTTCTTTATTTAGATAGTTCAATATAATTATATCTGCACCTTTCTCAAGCAAATTTAAACTAAACCATTATTTGATAAACAATTGACTGTTTGAAAGATTATGTTTTCACACCTAACCAATTTTAGCAAAGCTATTCTATTATTTAGATCAATTTTACTTATATAACTTTTTCAATCCGATTAAAAGGTGCTTTACTTAATCCTGCTGTTTTGCAAGCATCTTCAATAGGAATATTTTTATTTTCATATAGATGTTGGCATAATAATATTTTTCAATAGTTTCTTTCTTAGCCCCTTTAGGTCTGCCAAGTAGTTTTTTCCTAGCTCTAGCATTATTTAAACCTAATTTAGTACGCTCACTAATCAGATTTCTTTCAAATTCAGCTACAGCTCCAAATATTTGTAATAAAAATTTCCCATTCGAAGATGTAGTATCAAATTCAGGTTCTGATAAGCTCTTGAAGTGAACTTTCATTTCATTGAATTTATCAATTAATTCAACCAAATTCTTTAAAGAGCGAAATATTCGATCAATTTTAAATACTATCACAGTATCTTCTGGACGTAAATAATTTATCATTTCATTAAGTCCTATTCTATCTTCTTTAACCCCACTTGCTATATCAGTATAGATTTTATCACACTTGCAGTTTTTAAGTAATTGAATTTGGGATTCCATATTTTGTTCACTAGTTGAAACTCTTGCATAGCCTACTATCATAATTTGTTCTCATAAAAAGTTATTTTACAAAACTATTAAAAAGGACGAAGAAAAGACTTATTTATGCTTAGTTTATATGATTTTTTATGAGTACTAAAAAATGAACGATAAAAAATACTATATATTAAATATATACTACAAAATCATTATCATTATCTTTTGTATTTTTGTGTAATCACAATCTTAAATGTCTTAATATATGTTAGCACAAGCACAAGTAAAATATAAGCGAAAAATAGATATATCAAGAGCAATATATCAAAAAGTCAAAAATCCTAATTCTTATTGGGTAATAACTTGGCTCGGAAAGTCTTTTTTTTCAGAGAGTATTATTTATAGAGAAATAATTATCACTAATATTAATAATCTGAACTATTCATTTCCAAAGGATCATATGAGTTTCAAGGTTTATATTCCTGAAGCTAAAACCTTTTATTTCACTTTAGGCACCTATTTAAAATACGATGGGAGTTTCTTGAAATATCCAGAAATCTCTCAAAATGAAATTTGGCTGGTACTATACAAATTATCGATGATGTTGTAATTGATCCGCTAGCTCACTATATGACTAAATATATTCATTCAAAATTAAAAAAAACATCCTATCCTGTATATAATGGAGATTTAGATATAGACGATTATACATACGCATCAGCACCTTACTATTCAACATTCTCTAATGGTTTAGAAATTATAATACCTAATCATGTAATTCTTTCATATTTCTATTATTTTTCTACTCTTTGTATTTATTCCATTATCTATGGAACTTGTCAAGAAGGTTTATTTTCTAAAATAATAGAAGATAAAACAGATAGTCCTATAATTCTTTTTAATTCAACATATATTAGAGAGGAAGAAGCCTCCTTTATATCAAAGTTTCTGTTGATAGAAAAGGAAAGGGCATTGAGAAACTTAATTGTATTCACAAGAATTTCTATAAGAATTTTTACAATAATATGAAATTGAATAAAAGTCACAGATATTATTTAGATTCAAAATCCCATATGATCAAAAGTGAAACTATCATTGATAGGAAGAAAAATTGCAAAAATAAGTTTTTGGTATTTGGAATAAAAAGCTTCGATCTCTTTTCGAATAATCCTTTGTTTGATTATGAATCATATAAACTTCTCGATATATCAGATCACTCATCTATAAACGAAAAAACAAAAGAAACTATATTAAGAACATCTCAAGTTCCATTTTGTAAAGATGATAATTTCATCATCTTTACAAATAATTCAACGAATCACAACTTAGGTATAATAGAAATCACGAATAAAGATATCTCAAATAAATTTTCAAATTCACCGATCGTAAAAAAACTACCTAAACTAGATCAACAAAACTCATATTCTATTTCTCAGACTCTGTTTCAAGCAGTCA
Source organism: Sarcophaga peregrina (assembly GCA_014635995.1). Lineage (NCBI taxonomy): Eukaryota > Metazoa > Arthropoda > Insecta > Diptera > Sarcophagidae > Sarcophaga > Sarcophaga peregrina. Next base: position 9,718 of record JABZEU010000418.1, read on the forward strand.
AAGAGTTTTCGGAGAATCTCACCAATCATAATCGTTTAAATCCAACAATTAGAGCAAATCACATATCTGATATTCCTAATAATATTGATTACATTCAAGTTGTATTCGATGCAGTTATAGAATTAAAGAATAATTATAAATATAAAACGGATTACTTATATCTAAAAAAAGCAGAGTTTGAAAACAGTACTTATCCTCCAATAAAAGTGCAAGATATAGGAACTTTGATTTTAGTTTCAATTATATCAGAGAGTTATAATTATTGCCTTATTGTATGTTCAGGTTTAGATAGAAGAATGGGACTAATAAGATGCGAAGTCCCTGATTTTACTTTCAAAATATTTGATGACCCCACAATTAGAATAATTCTTATAAAAATGATTTCGAAGTATAACTTATACTGGGATAGCTTGAAAAAAACTCAAGAATTACGGATTCATCAAGTTGAGTTTATTCATTCTTTTAACCATATTAAGGAGGAAGATCATGACTCTAGCGTTCAGAGTTTAGTTAAACGTTTAAAAAAATTTCTATAAGTTTCCTCTTTCATATATCCAATAAGGTAAAGATTTTTTTTTTTCATAATCAA
>JABZEU010000419.1:0-10279 GCA_014635995.1 Sarcophaga peregrina
ATATCATATTAATCCGGTTAGAACAAAATCTTGTTGCTCTTTTTCCTTATCAAGCTATGTGGGGAAACTTGAATCCGCTTTTAAACGAAAATTGTTTTTGCAGTCAATGCACGTAACAGGCAGAATAACATTTAGCTTTAAATGAGATGCCACTATCAAATTTGAAAGTAATTCACTAAAAATTAAACAAACTCCTAAGAAGAAATATGTTTATGGGATACCTGAGATGAATTTTAAACGACAATCATATTTGATTGCAATTGTAATTCAAAATTGTATAAAAAATTAATGGAAACTGAAAAAATCATTGTACAGTAAAAACCCTGCTTAAACGTAGTGCACCGTTTTTGGTTGCTGCATGTCCATTTCATTTACCCACATATACAACACTTGTTCGTTATTCTTCTTTGCTCACAACCTTTTTGTAAGCACAACAACTCCTTTCTTCACACGCAACTTGTCTGCCCGCAAGACTGACTGTGTTCTAACTCGATCATGTGTCTTCACACACAATCGATTGAATTCTCAATTCAACGTAACGTCGTGACACACGACAACATAATTCGAACTTTATCATTGATCGCTTTGTCTTGCCTTTTATATCGCTGGATATCAAACATGTAATGAATGCTCTCGAAGGGAATGATGGCCTCGGTAAAGATCCAAAAATGTAAACAGATTGTTTACACTTTTGTTTGTGTATCTTCTTTACGTTCGTCCAGGCAAAGTAGTTGTTGCTTGTGGATTTGTCTAACTGCTATTTTGTTTTTCACGCTGCACTCTTTTTTACGCTGAGGAGGAGTAAATGTACCTAACCGCACCTTAGGGGTAGTCGCCACTATCCCCCGTGTGTCTTGGGCCCTCGCTCACTAAATCTGCCCTCTTTTAGACCCATTTGCCCACTCCAGAACTATCGTGGTATTACTTCGAAATGGAATCCATCTGGCCATATGGCCCCTTCACATTCATATTCGCATCCGGAATGCGCAATAAAATTCGAGATGTTTTTAAACATCCACTCTATTTCTACCATCTAAGTCAATTTTTTCGTTTTTAGTAGACTTCAGCGTAGCTGACTATGCTGTTCCAATTTTCCTCACTGTTCAGAAGTATAGCGCAGAAATTTGCGACAGTACAGGCGGCGACTTTAGCCTCAAGTTTTATTCTTTCCAATCTTCATCTCCCACAGGGAAAGAAAGTGTATTCGCGCATCATCATATATGCAATTTGGTCGCGACATCTTCCCTATTTTAAACAGGTACTTACAGAAATAGCCGTGTCCAGATACAGTTGTGTCAGATAGAGTAGTTAACTCGCCAAATTTCCTCTCCATCCAGCGAGTAATATCTGGAAGAAGTTTTACCGTCCATCTGCCACTCGTCTCAGTGTTTCATTTCTCTTGCCATTGTTGTATGGTTTGCTTTCTGGCGTCATCGACATTTATTGTCTCGCCGTGTACGTTTTAGCCACCCACACTCCTTCCCGCTCGCTTGCCTGTGATATTAGGTATCCATCACTAATTACCAGTGCTGTTGACTAGATTTAGTCTTATAGCCCAAGCCACACTAATTGAGTGGTTCATTGTAACGATGTAAAATTCTTTCTACATTCGACCTTCAAGGCTTCTGCCCAGACATCACTGCCATACAACAAGATAAAGTCCGTTATTGCCATCATCAATCTGCGTCTGCATTTGTATAGGAGCATACTTCTCCGTACGCTGCAGTTTGTTGTGATTGTTTACAGTTTTTATCCCTTATTTTGTTTATTATCGATCTTATAAACAAGACCATTATTTTGTTGCTATATTTTTGACTTCTTCGTTGATCACGTGAGCTTTTTTAGTTATGGTTTCATACCTGAAGAAATCTTTTGTGTTGTTTTTAGAGCTTTTGTTTATTATTTTAATTATCGTAACAATATGTTTGTCAGTTTTTATGCTGGCCACCTAATATTTTAGCAATACAGTGAGCAAATGTTGCGCATAAAATTTATTTGAAATGGTATGTGTAGGATCTTTACATTTATAGTTTTTGGGTGGTAGGATATAATATTGTTGCTTATTTTATAAAATATTTTAAACATAAATCCCTTTACAATACTCGTATGTTATACAAGAAGTACAAGTTTTTGTTTTCAATCTGATTACGGATATTTTCATTACTTTCCAGTCATTCATTGCTATTCAGGGGAAATTGTAAATGCAAGCTTATAGGACTCCGTATTATTGCTTAAAATGAAATATTTTGTTTACAGTTTTGGATATGAAAAAATTATTAATTTTATTATTTTTTTTGTTTCAAAGAAAGCAGGTGAAATTCTTTTTTTTTTGGTTTTAACTTGTCTTAATAAAATATTAATGCAACTTGTTGCAACAACAATTTATTGGTTGCATAAAAGTGCAGCCCTTTTTGTTTTTTGCTTTCTGTTAGTCTGTGGCGTCCGTGTTAATATTGTTTGTGTGTGTGGTTTAAATATAAAATGCAATTTAGATTAAATGATTTTGATAAAATTTTGGCAGTTTTTTTTTGGTTTTTTTGAAGGGGGCACAACGTTGAAAAAAAAATCAAAAAAAAATTTTTTTCAAGATTCTTTCATTAGCGATAAGAAATTATATTTTTTCTGAAAGCTGAAAGGAATTTAAATAAACTTGTTTGAAATTTTTAAAACGAAAATAAAATTTAAAAAAAAAATTTCTTATTTTTTTTTTTAATTTTTTTTTGGGAAGTCGGTGGCGGCGTTGACGGCCACTGACGTTGGAATTGAAAATAAATGTTGTTGTGGTTGATGATGTAAAATGATTGTTATCTTGATATAAATGTTATTTTCGTCTGTCGAATGAATCAGGCCAATTTAAAATGATGATTTTCATGCTTATCTTGTGTAGTTTTTTTCTTCTACGAACAACATGTTGTAGGTGCATTAAATTCTTCTGCCAACATTTTTGTAAAAAAAAACACAATTTTTTTTTAAAGAGAAAATTTATTTTAATTTTTTAAAAAATTATTTCTGTTTAAATGCATAATGATGGTTATCTTGTTATTAAAAATATAAGAATAGAAAAAAAAGAAAAACATTTTTGTAATTTATTTTTTACTGATTGCAGACAGCTGTTTCTAATGCCTTTGCCAGAAAGTTTCAATTGTGGTTTGACTTAAACGTAAAAAAAATGCTCATAAAAATTTGCATTTATTTATGCCAGTATTTTTCAATTTTTCAGTTTAAATAAAATGAAATGAAATTATTTTTATGCTCCTCCTAGTTTTGCTTACAGTATCCCTCAAAAGTTATGTTCCCTTCACGTCGATTTGCAACGTCATTCGATTTCCGTCGCCTTAATGGTGTTATAACAAACCAGTATATAGTATGCTGGCTTATTACAGGTAAGCCAGGATTCGAGTCTTAGGCAGTTGTCAAAATAAAATACAAAAAGACTCCTTTTTCGGCGATTTCTTCTGAGCAGATTTCTGGCAAAACTCCGAGAGTTAATAAAATTGCCATGAAAAGTGCATCGAGTCACCTTGGTCTAGTGGGTAGTTGTGTTGGCTATTAACAGAAGGGGGGGGGAGAAGGTACCCGGGTTTAGAATGCCAGTCAGACATCAGAACGAAAAAAATATTCTTTCGGCGACTTCCTCTCATCAGATTCTGGCAAAGACTCTGAGAGTAAAAATTGCCATGAAAAGCTTCTCAAAAATCTGTCGTTCAGAGTCGACTTTAAACTGTAGGTCCCGCCGCTCATGCATAAAATTAACGCACACAACGTAAGTGTGTGAGAAGAAACTAGGTCGTAATCCTGACTGAAGGGTTGTAATGGCCAATATGTATGTGTTGACGTCTCGCGCCGTATGTGTGTATAAAAGCGAAGATCCAACGTCTGAGTATAACTATTTTAGTTGATGGCATAGCAACCCGCGCATGGTAAGCTAGTAATACTTATAAATGATTTCGAGTGACTCGAAGCTAAAAACACAGACCATCAAGCAGAGCAAACACTCATCCTTTTTGTTAGTATTTTGTGTTCGTATGCGAATATACATACATATTGTGCCGATTCTTGTTGAGTCATGGAGAGTCGTACATGTTGTTAAGTATTATGTATGATGAGTACTTTCAAACTTTAAATACGAGCAGAAAAGAAAGCTGGCAAGTAACTGAATGTATTTTTACGCTCTTTTTTAACGAACATTGTTAACATTCGTGCCCTATATATGATCTTCCCTATAAATATCTTAAAAAATATCACTCGACTGTTAGACTCTTTTGAAGTCGCCGTGGTCTAGTGGGTAGTGTGTTGGCTTATTAGACAAAAGGCCGGGTTCGAATCCCAGGTCAGACATCAGAACGAAAAAATATTTCTTCGGCGACTTACTCTCAGCAGATTTCTGGCAAAGACTCTGAGAGTAAAATTGCCATGAAAAGCTTCTCAAAATCTGTCGGTCGGAGTCGACTTTAAACTGTAGGTCCCGCCACTCATGTATAAAATTAACGCACACAACATAAGTGGTGTGAGAAGAACTAGATCGTAATCCTGACTGAAGGGTTGTAATGGCCAATTATGTATGTATGTATGTATGAAAAGTGCATCTGATAGTATGAGTTCCTTGAAATTCGATTTACGTCGTCTTGATTTACCTTTATGTCGATTAACGGCCGTCAAAAATTTTGTTGCCTTCGATTTACATTTACGTTGCCTCTGTCGTTTATAAACAAAACAGTAGATAGTATGTAGGCTTATTAGACGTAAAGTCTTAGGCCAAGACATTAAAATAAATACAAAAAAAATATTTCTTCGGCGATTTCTTCTCTAAGAGTAAATAAAATGCCATGAAAAGTGCATCTGATAGTATGAGTGTTGCGTAAATCGAGGGAATACTGTAACTTTGCTTTAGTTTCATGCGATTTTTATTATTTTTTTTTTTTCAATTTTTTTTAAAGACAATATAGTGTCAATGTTGCAACAATTATTCTGCGGGTTTTTATTTTGAAAACTATTGTAAAGGTGCGTGTGTTGGTATGTGTTTAAAAAATTTTTTCCCACAAACAGATTTTGTACATAAAATTCGAGTTTTTGTTTTTTTTTTGGTTACAAAAAAGGCCTGGAAAGGATTGTGGTTTTGTTTAACCACAAATGTTAAAAAAAAAATAAACCTGGCATCTCTAATGTAAGGCTTTTTCCTAGTCGTTATGCAGTCACTCACTTTTTCGTTTTCCTTTAACTTTGTCCCACATTTAAAAAAAATATTTACTTAACACACCCGCATCCCATCACTTATTTGGTTGTTCTGTCTGTCTGTCTGTCTGCTTATGATTTAAGAACGTGATTTAAGAACGTAATTTTCACAAGTTCCTGTTAATTTTTTAAAACAAACTTTTTTAAGTTGCCTTTCAGTATCCAAAAATAGATTTTAAGCAGAGCTCAACTACATTTTTTTTTCTTGCCTTCTTTCTCTCGTACGTACTTTATTTAAACAATTTTTTAAGCAGATACCACCACATGGCTAATCTTTAGACATTGTTAGCACCTTGGCTGTTGTAGTTAAACTTGTAAGATAAATTTATTCTTTTTTTTTTAAACCTAAGCTAAACGTTAAACCAATTTGCCAAATTAGTCATTGAAATTCTTATAAAATTTTTTTTTTTTTTGAAATTCTATGCCCAACATTGTCTAGCTAAACGATCATATCTTTTCTTATCTCACTTTTGTTTTTTTTTTTGTATTTTTTTTGTAAATATTTTAACACCAATAACTACTGCATGCTGCTACTTAGCTGTTGGCATTTTTAATCAGTTTAAAAATATCTCCTCGCTTTTACGTATTTTTTTTTTTACATTTATAATCGCTTTGAAACTTTAAAAAAACAGAATGAACAAACGAACAGAAAAAAAACTACGTAAATAATTATTTAATTTAATTAATTTATTTATAATTTGTTTATTTTAAGTGTGTCGTCCGCTATGCAAATAAATAAACAAATAAATTAAACGCTTGTATAACGATTTCAACGATATGGCCAGAGGCCATAGTTGTTTATTTAATAGCTTAATGTGTAATAAAAAAAAATCCAAAAAACTGTAATCATAACAGAGTGTGTGTGTGTGTATGTGTGTGGGATATACTACGTCATAGAAATCCGTTTGAAATATTACAGCTTTTAACAGCTAAGTAGACATAAAAATAAGTTGTTTTCTCTGCTTTCAAACTAGGCAGGGATCTGGAGAAAAACGAATCTGCTCCAATCGGAGATTTACTAAATTATAGCAGCAGACTAAAGAACTTGATTTTCGCCTGTCTTCTTCAGCTGCGGCAATGTATACATAAATTATCATTACCACCCTTTAGTCAGAATTAGGGTCTAGCTTCTCACACCACTTATGCTAATATTATACAAGAGTGGAGAACCTTACAATTTAAAGCCGATCCGAACGATAGATTTTTGAGAAACTTTTCATGGCACTTTTATTTACTCTTATATCGTGTTTCGTTTCTGGTTAAAAGACTTTTTTTTACATTTTGCCCTTAAATTACCCTTTCTGTTCGTTTCTAAAAAAAGGCAGCCCTGAATGTAAGCACTAGGTTTTTTCTGAAAATGTTAAATCAGACTACAGAAATTATCGTCTAAAGTATAAATGCTAGTGGTAATGATTATATTTACTCTTATACCGTTTTCGTTTCTGGTTAAAAAGACTTGCAATTTTTTTTACATTTGCCCTTAAATTAACCCTTTTCTGTTCGTTTCTAAAAAAAAAAGGCAGCCCTGAATGTAAGCACTAGGTTTTTTTCTGAAAATGTTATTAAAGTAAATTAAATCAGACTACAGAAATTATCGTCTAAAGTATAAATGCTAGTAGTAATGATTTTATTTACTCTTATATCGTGTTCGTTTCTGGTTAAAAGTTTTGCATTTTTATTACCTTTTGGCCTTAAATTACCTTTTTCTGTTCGTTTCTAAAAAAAAGGCAGCCTTGAATGTGAGCACTATGTTTTTTTCTGAAAATGTTATGCAAGTAAATTAAGACTGACTACAGAAATTATCGTTTAAAGTATAAGTGTTAGTAGTAACGATTGTATTGAGAAGTTGGTCTTCGCCTCACTTAATTGTGTGAGATTATTCAGTACTTCAGAAGTGGTTGTAATGAAAGTAAATGAAGGTTTTCTACATAAATTATCGTGTGGGGGTATAAAAATGTGATCTTAACGAGTTGGTCTTATTGTGTGCCAATACCTTTCAACTCCGGGCTGAATAACTTCAAAAGTTACAAACTTCAAATCAATGAAATAGAAGAACATAAACAATGTACAATTAGGTACACGTGAATAAAACATCGAAACATAAATTTAATTCAATGAGTATCATCAGCTTATTAAGAGATGAATCGATAATTGTAGAGCACTAGGACACGAAAGATATTATAGGTCATAGTATCTTCCCTTGAAACAACCTTCTTACCTACAATTTAGGCATAAAAGTTTACTATGAGGCCTGAGTTTGATGAAATTTAAAGCAATATATACAGTAGCGAGCACAAAAATGCAACGTTGGGTAAAATTATCTTTAAGTGCGATAATTTTAAAAAAATGGTGACCAGTTCAAAATATTTCTTTGGGTTATTAATCCCTACAGTTATAGATACCTATTATCAATAACATTATGTAAATATTTTTAATTAATGATATATTATTTTGTCATTTATTAAAAAGAGTGCGAATTTCATGGGAGCAATAAAAATGCAACAGCATAAATTTTAATGTGTTTATTTAAATTAAATAGTAATTCTTACAAAAAAATCTTAAAATTAATATTTGTGGCGTAGCCCTTATTTTTATGACTTCTTGCAACCTAGAAGGCATAGAGTCGACTAAAGCTATTAATGTGTTAATGGATATTTTCTCCCATTCACTTTCAAAATTTCTTCTAATTGCCTCTTATTTGATGGATGTTTTCTCTTAACTTCCCGATCTAATAGCTCCCATAGATTTTCTATGGGTTTAGATCGGGAGACTGTGATGGCCAATCCAAAACATTGACATCATTGTCGCTTAAAAAGTTTCGAGCTAAGCGACTTGAGTGCTTTGGATCGTTATCCTGTTGGAATATGCTACCAGGAGGCATTTTTTCCCGCAGATGAGGAAGCATGTGTTCTCCAAGGATTTCACAGTACTTCTTGGCGTCCATTTTTCCTTCGATTTGAGTTAAGGGACCTACCCCATCACGGGAAAACGCACCTGTAAATACGTGACGTAAAATCAATAATTTTTTTTAAACATATCGTTCCTTACCCCACACACCATTATTGATCCACCGGCATGTTTTACGGTTGGAAGTTGATATCTTGGAGAATATCTCTGTCCAGGCGGTCTTCGAACAAAATTTATCCCATCGGAGCCAAACAATTAATTTGCTTTCATCGCTCCACAAGACTTTAGCCCATTGTTCATTTGGCCAATCCTTGTAACGTTTTGCAAATTCCAGGCGCTTCTTTTTATTGATTGCACTGATGAGAGGTTTCGTTGCGGGTCGTCTCGCATGCAAATTAGCCTCTTTCAACCTACGGCGAACAGTGTGAACGCCTATAGAGACTCCCATTTGCTCATTTGCGAAATTAACAACGTCCACTGCGGTCTTTCGTGGATCTTTTTTAACCAGTGCAATCATCTGGCGATCTTGGCGAGAGGTAGTTTTTGAGGATTACCACTATCTGGTTTCCTTTCCACACTATTTCTCAAGGAAAATCGAGATTTAATCCGACATACGGTTGATTGATTTACACCAAAGAGGTGTCCAACTTCACGCATGGATTTTCCTTCTTCTAAGGCTTTAATTATTGCAGTTTTGCTGTCAGCTGAGAGCTGAGAGCTACTTCTATTACAAAACACATGTTTGTATAACGTATTTAAGAAATTTTCAATTATAATAAATAAATAATCTACTTTAACTATTTTTTTTATTATGTTGCATTTTTGTTTTGCCCGCTAAAAATTTGCACTTTTTTCACTAATTTTTAAAATATTTAACTTTTTAAAGCAGAATTTGGAATAAACTGTGGTTACTTTGAAAACTTATAATTGAAAGAATTAACAGCAAAAGAAAATAGATAAATTAGTTACCGTTATTTTGAAACAGATCTTATTAAAGATCATATGACACAGTGTTGCATTTTTGTGCTCGCTACTGTACTTGCGTGCGGACTCAGTCACTTCTTTCTGCTTCCAGTCTATTGGGGCTCTAATGAAGGAAAAGCAGTAAAAACTGAAACTATCTAAGCATAACTTCTGCAGAACCTATAATGATGATAATGAAGGTTCTTGAAAACCTAAGAACCTAAGAATTCTTGATCACCCAGAATTTAATGATATGTTGTACCAAAGCAAAACTGATTTGAACCAAACTTCATATCTTTCTAAACTTTACGGAATGGCTGAAAGATGCAAATTAGGAGTTGTAATTATTTGACTGAATAGGTAATATTGGTGTTAAAATGTAACTTTTTAGGATCCAACTAAGTTATGCTTATAAAGACGACTGCCAATTTAGGCTAACGTTACCTAAGTTTGTCTTGTAAGAACCACTTTGTTAAAGACACTTTTATAGACGTCCGAAAACGTTGATTGGGGAATTTATTGGCTGTAAAAAACCGATTTATTTTTAGGCTTTAAGAAGTAAATAAATCCATCGAAGTCATCTTTAGCGGGCATAATATGATTAATGCCTAACTTTGGAGTATAGCTATTAAATAAATTGGACAAAAACCAAGAACTTAAAAGCATATTGAGCGTTACTTTGTACGTTTTCATACGACATTTATTCCGTGTGCGACACAAGAAAAGCCTATATAAAATAAAAAGCAAGGGCCAGAATTGACTACGGATATCTCAGGAATCGTTTTTAACACTAATGCACTTAGTTAACAAACAAAAAAAGTTTTGGCCTCCTGGAAAGGTTTTCGTCAAAATGTATTGGCACTCAATGTTTTTTTTTTGTTATTAAACCATCCCTCAGGGGATGACCCCCACTCATGCAGTGGATTGTGCAGGTTTTTTAGGAAAGATGGAAAGAGAGAGGGAAGATGCGTACGTTAAGGAACGAGTTGCTGCTGGTGACTATAAATGGCTAGTGCTTTTTACCTTCACCATTAGACAGTCTACAGTAATCGTCCCCAAGAAGCCCGCAGTTTCGCACACCACTTATGTTGTGTGTGTTAATTTTATGCAGAAGCAGTTCTTGCTTCGGCAGAACATATACTAAAATTGGACGATCTCGGAGGCCAAGTTAAAATCA
>JABZEU010000042.1:0-14831 GCA_014635995.1 Sarcophaga peregrina
ATAGCATGTAATAAACCCATTACATGCCATTTACACCCAAATCCAAAAAAATCGAAAAAAAGAAAAAGAAACAAACTTACAACTTAATTTAAGTTTAACGTTTAACGTTCGTATTAAAATATGCAAAAACCAAACTAGAAACAATCTTTTTTTGAAATTTTAAGTTAAAAATCTTACAATTAATGTTTCTTTTCGTTTCGCTTAATTTTTCTTCTTCGTCTTCTTCTTCTTCTTTTTGGCATACAATTTGCCCGAAGAAGTGATGACGGAAGACAAGACAAGACAAGACAAGACATGGATGGCAGCAAAGGCATTTTGCCATTGTATCTTGTATGTGAACATTCATAGTTAAGCTATGCTCGTATAATTTAAAGTAGCTAGAAAGGAATACAAGAGTATTGAATGGAATACAAAATTTATAAAAAAAAAATTTAAAACACAATACACTAAGGCCACTGTGAGCGGAGCTAAGAAGGAAGCGTATTATAATAATGAAAACGCGTAGTATTTCTACTCTTCAAATGTTTTTCTTGAGACTTTTGTACTATCCACCCGTACAGCAAATATTTTTGACATACATCAGGTCCAGCTAGCAAAAAATTCTGGGTATCTAAGAATGCTTCATCTCAGATTCCTAAGCGCCCGTATACTTTGTACGGAAATAATTGATAGATATTCGTAGCGTCAGGGTTTGTGCGCCCAGCGTCTAGTACATACACACATAAATAATTGGCCATTACAACCCTTCAGTCAGGATTAGGACCTAGCTTCTCACACCACTTATGTCGTGTGCGTTAATTTTATACATGAGTGGCGGGAGTTTGCCAGAAATCTGCTGAGAGGAACTCGCCGAAGAAATATTTTTTTCGTTTTGATGTCTGACCTGGGATTCGAACCCGGGCCTTTTGTCTAATAAGCCAACAGCCAGCGTCTAGTGTTTTATTAGAATCTCTATAAAGTTCCTAAGATGGATTCTGATTAGGTTTGACACAATTTCTGTTCTACATTTGCCGACAAGATTTGTCTGTCTATACCTCTATTAGGATGATACATTCAGATAAAATACTTACTTACCAACATGTCTCGTAGTCTCATCTTGCTATTTCGGAATCGCTTCTGCTATACGCCCGAAGCGAATTTGATTCCCCAAAAGCTAACAATGTCGTCGAGTTGATTTGATTACAAAGGCATTTAGTATGCATTTATAAAGTTGATATTCTAGCCTAGGATTTGTGCTCTCTCTCCTGAATCTGAATCTCAATGTTTCAGAATGAGTATTTAAAATTAAAACTTTTCGAATATATGTCTCGCATTGTATGAGAGTAATTAAAAGATTTTCCAACATTATATTCGCCCCTTTTAGACGCCTTTGTTTAGTAGGTTTGTGTGTTGGTTTATTAGACGCGAGGCCTTGGTTTAAATCCTATGTCAGACATTTCCAATAAAACGAAATATGAAAAGTATTTCATCGGGGACTTCCTCCTAGCAGATTTCTGGCAAAAACTCTGAGAGTAAATGTAAAATTGCCATGAAAAAGTTTCTCAAAAATCTATCGTTCGGAGTCGACTTTAAATTATAAGCCACGCTACTCATGTAGAAAATTAAAACACATGACATAAGTGATGTAAGCTGTAAGGACTAACTATTTATGTATAGATCAGAGATCAACAAAAAATCGCTTTTCCGCTACTCATAAGTACAAATTATGAATTCGAATGACTCGAATCATTCATCAAAATTTATAACCTTATACTAAAATTTAGATACGCACTTTTATTGAGTCAATATTCGATTAATTGAGTACAATATTTTAAGTGTTCAAGTATAATAATATACGCAATTCAGCTTACTCAATATTCATTTAATAACTGGTAAACAACAAACTGGTCAGGAAAATTAGTGTCAATTTCACGCTTGAGAGACCACCAGAAGGCGGTCAATGATTGCGCAAAGAGATATAATAATAATTGCACAAAAAAAAAACAAACATTAACCGACTTCTGGTGGTCTATCAAACGTGGAATTGGTACGATAAACATGAAATTTTTTGAACTAAAAGTTCCTTATCAGTTGACTGTTAGACTCTTTAAATAATTGCGGTAATTTTTGTCCGATTTGATCAACTGATAACTGAATCTCTTTACAAAAGAACAGACTTTAAGAATATTATCACTTATCCTATATCTTTTTATTAAAGTTTGCAACTTTGAATGAACAAACTTGAAAAATATGAAAAAAAAAATTCGAATTTTTCAAGTTTACCTCATCAAACCTCAAAGCATATTTTTTTTTTGTATAAAACCAGCACTCAGGGGATGACCCCTACTCATGCAATGCATTGTGCAGGTCTTTTAGGAAAGGTGGAAAGAGAGAGGGAAGATGCGAACGGTAAGGCAACGAGTTGCTGCTGGTGACCATAAAATGGCCAGTGCTATACCTTCATCATTAGACAGTCTACAGCAATCGTCCCCAAGAAGCCCGCAGTTTTTCGCACCACTTATGTTGTGTGTGTTAATTTTATGCAGAAGTGGCGGGACCTACAGTTTAAAAGTCGACTCCGAACGACAGATTTTTGAGAAACAAGAAGAGAAAGAGAAGAAACCGCCGAAAAAATTCCTTTTGTATTTTTTTATTTTTGATGTCTGGCCTGGGGCTCGAACCCTGGCTTTATGTCTAATAAGCCAGCACTCTACCTACTAGACCACGGTGACCCCCACTCATTCGTTATTATTAAGTCGAATAATAGGAATATCATTTTAAAGGTCCATCTCTCCCCTTTCTAACAAAATTTAAATCGGTTCAGAAATGTTTTTGTTAAATAAAAAAGTGTTGGAGGGTTCGAGAAATATAAAAATTTTTTTTTTTTAAATTTTCTCAAGAAAACTCACAACCGGGTGTATTTAATATTTTTTATTTTGTCGCATAGTGTTTTTAACTAAGGCTGAAAATTTTGACAAATAATTCGAGTCACTCGAATGATATGAGTTTGATGTCAACGTTGTACGCATACTCATTGCAACCTGTACTTATAAAACAACGTTGTAGTGAGTACGAATGAATCAGAGTACATAGTTAAATTTTAATATTTCAATATTCAATATTTAAAATTTTATGAGTGCTTATGAGTAGCGAAAAACAACTCATTACTGATCTCTGCTATGTAGATATTCTGATTTGTATTTTTATTACAATTTTTTTAAATATGTTTCTAAGTAAGTAAAGGCCCAAGTGTAACTACCATAAACATTTAACATCGCGTGAATAATTTCGTTAATAATATGTATCTCTACGTAGAAATCTCTACTTGAAGAGAAGAGAAGGAAGGAGCAGCATAAAATAAATCCAAACAACCCAATAAGGCCTTAAGGTAATAAAGGAACATTTGTTAAAGCCAAGTTTTGCTTAATTTTTGTTTACAAAACAAAAAAACAAAAAACGAACTACTCCACTTGGTCATTGGCTAAAACAGAACGCTTAAACAGTATTGAAATGAAAACAAAAAGAGAGAGAAAAAAAAATAAGAAAGAAAATAGAAAAAATGCCAGGCTAAACAAAGTGATAATTTTAAGATAAATTACAAATACACACAATTTTTATTCGATGGCTGGTTGATTTAATAACAGGTCAGAGACAGAAAATTTCTTGGATTTCAATGGGCATCCATATCTTTTGCACATGCCAAAATAAAATAGATGAGATGACTGCGTCTCTTATAAAATTCCGTAAAGGTATTGGCATGCCAAAACCAAACCAAACAAGTAAACACAACAGCCACAACTACTAACACAAATACAAAACAAAACAAAACAAAAATTCTTAAACTTGAGATATTTAAGCAGTGATAAGCTGTAATGTCTGTCTGTGTGTGTCTGTCTGCTATTTATTCCCTTTCTCTGCCAAACAATAACACCACAAATCTTCTAAACGTACAGTGGGTTGGTTCGGATTTTACAAAAACACTACCACAGAGGAGAATCACAGAGCCAGAGAAAGAGAGAGAGAGGCACACTCATATTGATTTATAACCGCCGAACATTGACATGACAAAAGTATTTACTATTCGTATTCAACTACATACGTATGGACACATAAACGTACTACAATTAGCAATGCATGCATGCATGTATGTATGCTTGGCCATTCGGCCACTTAACCGTATGAAACGATAGAAAGAATTTATGATCAGTTACACACACACACATACATGATTATCCTCCAGCTAACAATTAAAACATGCCGAATGTATTATGAATTTTACGTTTCTTTCCTATTTTTGTCGAGTGCAAAACTATGATTTTATGTTGTAAAGATTTCTTGAAGTGGCATCTTCAATTCGTTTACTTGTCCCAAGTCTCCAAGAGAGAGAGAGAGAGAGAGAGAGATAGAGATTTCATCTTCATTATTGGGTAAAAGAAAATAGATTCGTTGCTTATTTGTTCTGCGAAAGCTTAAATTTGCTGGTGAAGCGCATAGAAACAACGTAACATCAATATTTTATCATTTATGGGGTGGACAGGATTTCTTTTTGTGAATTTCATTACAGAGAGTGACTTGATGTTGCAGATGTTCATTAGATGCGTAAATTATTCGTTGAAGCATAAGCATAGAATTATAAAATCCTATAAATCTGAATATACAGTTTGTCAAAAAAAAAATCTTTGCACATAGCGAAAAATTAAGAAAACTTTGAAAAGTTCATTGATTTCTAATATAAATAACAAAAATTATTAAATTTTTTCAAACAGGATTTTATAAACATATGTTTTGTTAATATAATAATTAAAAAAAATTTTATAACAATGACAATATTCTAATGTAAAATATTCAAAAACAATTCCATTTTACTGCTGTCAAAAAAATGTTTGCACACTTGATAAAGTATGAAGGCTTATGCAATTTTTTTAAATTTATAATCGCAATATTTTGTGTGTCAAGCTTGAACTTCAATTAAAGCTTGCCGACACCTTCTCATGGATTGAATAAGCTTCGGAATGTTATATTCTAATGGTATTTTTACCCACTCTTCTTTGATGAACTTTACCAATTCCTATTTATTTGTGGGCAATCTTTTCCTTGGATTTTTCTTTAGATGAACCCCCAATTTCTTGACAGGCTTAATATCAGGACTTTGGACAAGAATATCAATAACTTTGGTGCAGTTGTCAAGAAACCTGGAGTTACATAATTTAAGATTTATTTTAAGGATCATTATCATGATAGTACTTGTAATTAAATTTATTCGGATTAACCGGGTCAATAAAAGCAAATTTCTTAATGCTGGCGGTCAGTTCATTTTTTAAAATATCAAGACGTACTTCCCTAGTTATTATTTCATCCAAACACCAACTACCTTGCTGAATATACAGCCGAATACCATTACAGACAGTTTTCCAAACTTTACTGTAGGAATAAGATTTTTATTTTCTAGTGCTTTCAGAGGCTTACGTCAAACTCTTTGCGGTCTGTCATGATAATAAAGCTTTATTTTCGTCTCATTTGAGAAAATAACATCGTCTCAGTGCTCCGGAGGAAGTGGAATGTATTCAGTGCCAAATCTTAATCTCTCCTCGCTATTTTGTGCTGACAGCAAGAGATTTTTCCTAGTCATCTTTGAAGAATATTTGTGTTTTTGAAGAACATTTCCAATGGTTTCATGGAAAACACGTAACCAAAAGTCTTTTTAAACTTGAAGAGCTAATCATCTCGCACTGGATTGCGGTCTACCATACACGGTTCTAATAATTTTTCTCTTAACTCGCTGTGTCATCTTTTTCGGCCTGTCTGTAGATCCCTTTAAGTCTGGTCCTCCTTCTTTTTCACCATGGGATATAAAATTGTATAAAGTCCTGATGTTTAGGGAGAACATAACGGCGATTACCTTGGCAGATTTGCCTTTGTAGTAGTTGAAATAGCCCAATTGTATAATATTTTTTGAAACTCGTTTTCCTAGCATTTTTTGTATTCAAAAATAAGGACACTGTTACATAAAAACGATCCCTTCATTACTAAAACGTTGTTTACCCCTTTCACATTCCATCTCATTTTAGGGAAATAACGGCATATTTTTTAATATGGCATATTTTTCAATATGCAAAGATTTTTTTGACACTTCTTATTTATATTTATTTATTTAAGAATTACAATACAATTACAAATTATATTATAATCATGTACGAGATGAGTAACTTCGTAACCATATGCCCGGTGTAGTGTCACAGACCAGAGCCTCTGGTGGGAATCGAACCCACGACCCTCACGCTAATAGTCTAGCACACTACCCACTAGACTACCAGGGCGCTCAGGATGTAAAAATTCAAACTGAATGGTGGACCAAATAGTCATTTAACATCTAACCGACTCCACTGTCTCTGAGAATAATCCAAATAACCTTAATCAACCAAAAAGTGGAAAGCAGAACAACGAAGAAATAATTTGATGTAGATTGTAAGCAACGATTTTATGATCCTTAACTACATACAGTTCTTAATTCCTTTTGTTAACCGATTTTAACTCTTACCAATAGCTTAATATTGCTTAGAATAAATTGACTCCAGCCTCGAAGAGCATAGCTTATTTGGGTCTGAGAATGTCCCGTTAGTTTTTTTAAGCATTCTGTTTAAATTATCTCCAGCTAAATATGTTCCGTGAACAAACCAAAGCAACTTGTTTCCATTTTTGTTGTTTGTGTGTCTTATATTGTTTATGATTGTTTACCTCTTTATTTGCTCCACTTTGTTGTTGGTTGTTTACTTCTCTGATCGCTGTACTTTGTTGTTGGTTGTTTACATCTTTTATCTCTTATATTTTTTTTACTGATGTTGTTGCTTTATTTTTGTTTATTCTTTGATCACGTGATCAAATCCATTGTTTTAATTTTGGGGGGTTTTGTTTACTATTTTAACAATACTATTTCCACTTTCGTAACAATACCATACGACTGCCAGGGCGCCATTCAAGCATTCGGTTCGAACAAAAAATCTTACCTGTCAGGTTCCCAAGTATAGGACAATTTCACTTCAGCAGATATTTTGAAGTATTCATTTCATTCTCATTATTAAAGCTTTTGCAGAAGTTTTTACCTTTTTAAATGTTTAAAATATGAGCTCATGGATTGCAAATATATTTGTGTTTATTATACGTACAATTCTTTGTGCCACTGTACACAACTTGATGTAATCTTATTTGTTATTTCCTTGTTTATCTACTTGCCAAAAAACAATAACAATAACAATTACTCGACAGATCTTTGCAACGGAGATTTTCAAACAACGATTACTCTCTTTAAACACACCGCGTCTTCACACTCAACTGACTGAACTTTTACTACTTCCAGCATCCAAACGTGTGCAGTTTTATACCAGAGGTCCACTAGTATGAGTCAAGTTTGCCACAAATTTAATTTTGCATGAATCCATGTCAAGATAAATCTATCTGATTCGTGATACAAGGGGTTTCATTATCCTTTCGTTCCTTTGCAAGTGAATGAAGCTGGTGAGAGCTCATTTGTTTTGCATCTCTGCAGAGTATTTTCTCTTGTACTAGTTTTGCCTTGAGTGCCGAGTTTGTGGGGTAATATTAAATGAGGTGTAAGAAGGATTACTTCTTACCATATTGAGTTTAATCAGCAACACTACATGAGCATTGAGTATTGAGTCTATTAGATGAGAGTCCGTGTTTCAAGCCCGGCTATAAAATTTCAACAAAATGAAAATTTAAAATATTATTTCTTTATTCGGTTTCCTGTTGATAAAAAACTCTAAGAGTAAATTAAATTTGAATACTTTCTACAACCTGTTGCTCGTTTAAATTGTGGGTAGTGTGAGAAGCTAGATTGTAATTCCGGTTTGAGAGTTGTAATAATAAATTAAATGTTATGAATAATAACGTATGTGTAGAGTGGAGCCAGAAATGATACTCTTAATCGCATAAATACAGCCACACTAGCACTTGGGCTTTCAAACTGTGTATGCTTGAGATATCTTAACAATTTTTATAAAATTGCCTTAAATTTTGTTTCATTTAGAAATATTTCAATATTTGCCGTAATACTATGGCCATGCGACACCCCTTAATGTTGTAGGGTATACCTATAATATATTTTCCCTATCTATTTTGCCGGACAAATTTCAGGATCCTTTTCGGTGTCTACAGTGGCAATTGCCTGCTCAACACCCATGACTTTCCTTCTGTAATGTATTAATGCTCTACAGTTTCGAAGATTGTGTTCCGGTTATACATTAATTTTTTTTATTGTAGTTTCCAAACAAGAGATTTTATTGCCTTAAACCTACTTGATTCGATAAAATTCCTTTTATCATCTCTTTTGTTCAGCATTCCTTTCAAAAACATCCGGCCCAACCAACATTAGCTTGCTTGGTTGCTTATTACCGAGAATTCGCACTTAGCTTGGAACCAAGCAGAGGGTGCCTGACTAGCTGATTCCGATTTCCGAGTCTTATACTGCCGAGTGCTCGAATGGCGGCTGGCAGTCGGATAGTATTGTTACGAAAGTCGAAATGGTGTTGTTAAAATAATAAACAAAAGCTCAAAAAGCAATACAATGGGCATGATCATGTATGAAATGATAAACAAAAGCCCCAAAAACAAAACAATGGACTTGTTCACGTGATCAATGAATAAACAAAAATATAGCAACAACATTAGCATAAAAAAATATAAGAGATAAAAGATGTAAACAATCAATAACAAAGTGCAGCGAATAAAGAGGTAAGCAAGCAAAAACAAAATGCATATAAGATACACAAACAACAAAAATGAAAACAAGTTGCTTACATTTTTAGATTCTTTCCGAAGGCCGTCATCCCCTTTCGAGAGGATTCATCAGATTAATGATCCAGCGATGTAAAAGGCAAAACCAAGCAACCAAGGATTAGTTTGAATTAAGTCAATCGTTTATGAGGATTCAGTGAGTCGTATACAGTGAGAATTACATCAATTGTGTGAAGACATGAGATCGACCAACAATTCAGTCAGACTAGTGTGCAGACAAGTTGCGTGTGAAGAGAACAGTTGTTAGTGTCGTTGCTTACAAAACGATTGTAAGCAGAGAAATATAACGAACAAGCACATATTGCGAAAGTTATCGTTGTATACGTGGTATAAGTTCGAACAGTGACACACGGAATTGTGCGGACAATAAAGACTTGCTTTAAAATTAAACACGAATTTATTTTTATTTTATTTGCAACCTACGAACTCATATTTTTAAAGTTTTTAAAAGGTAAAAATGTAACAGTATTGTCATGTCGTTTATTTTGTGCCTCTTCGCCAAGTTGAATTAAGCACATCTCTAGGTGGCCTAAAATTGAAGTTGGAAGAAATACTTGAGATTCAATATGATCCCTTGCTAGTGTTTCTAAATTCATTATTATTTCATCAGTATCAGAGATAAGCACTCATGAAACTGATTTTTAAGTACTGATTGCAAATGAGTAAGTGTACAACGTTGACATCAGACTCATACTCGAGTGTATCAGGATTACTTCATTTATTTTTCTTACTAACTCCTGTTGTGCAGAACTTTCCAAAATCATAGTGTCTCCTTGCTCTGTCCAGGGGACCACAAAGTCCCCTGATGAATTTCACTAACTGTAGTTGCCATATTCTTGATCTTCACTACCAAGTGGACTTCTGTTCAACGTAACTTTAAGTGACTAGTAGTTTGAACTTTTGAGCTTAAAAGTAATGCCACCAAATGTTTGGCTTGAGAAAATCCTTCACGAAATTGACCGTTTTGTTTTTAGATAAACTTCCTGTTTTTTTACTATGTTTTGTTGTTGTTTTTATTTCTTTTATAAAGAATCTAAATGCAATTAATATCGTGTTTATATTAAATTATCTGGCACTAAACGTCGGTTAAACTCCACTTAATAATCTCCAGGCGAGATGACTTCCATCGACGTGGGTATTTAATTAGTTTTTTTTTATATTTAAACCCCCTTAACCCCTTTTCCCCCTTCCCATTCTGTTACCCTCTGCGTTGGCTGTCTATGAACTTGAAGTTTCCGTGGTAAATTAATACAACAACTGCCATAAATTAATAATTCATTTTTATTTGTTTTTTTTCCTGTTGCTGTTGTTGTTGTTGCGGTTGTTGTTGTTCGTTTCATTTGCTGTCTGTCGACATGCTTGATGTTGAGGTCTGTCTCCATACTGACATTCTTCGACTTGCATACGGAAGAGAACATAACATGTATGAGGCCAGTGGTATGGATACCGGTATCGGTGTCGGTGCCAGCCAGCCATCTTTCAAATAAAAATGAATTTCGTTTGTTGTTGTTGTTGTTCTTGTTGTTGTTACCAACAATTTCTTGAACATTTTTTTTGTTTTTGTAGTGGAACGCCCCATGAAATGCATCAAAAAGTCAGTCAAGTGTGTTTGTATTACAAGACTCAAGATGGCTCAAAAATAAATAACATTCACTGGCATTCATGGATGAGAATATTATCCCCCCCCCCCCTCATCTACTCCATCTATTTTCCATGTGATGTGAAGAAACCTGCACAAGATATGTGTGATGGCAATTGTATGGTAAAGTCTTGCACACTGACCAACCAACCAATTGACTTGGCCAAAAAATATGAAAATGAATACAAGAAAACAAGAAAAAAAATTAAAGTAAAGTCGGTATGGTTGAGGACGTGGTACACTGAGCACCAAAAGTGGGTAAACACCATTGAAATAATTAATTTTCTTAGGATAGCAAGAAGTCGAAGTAGTCGAATAAATTTCCAAAAATAAAAACGTTTTTATTTTTATCTACTATATAAAAATAAGTCGGGTTTTCCTTCCTGACGTTATAACTCCAGAACGCACAAACCAATTTCCACGGTTTTGCATTCGTAGGAAAGGTCTCGGGCTCCGTGAGGTTTATACCAAACAAAATTCAGGAAAATGCGGGAAAATCTTTTTTCACATACAGCGCTATCTCTGATACAAAGCATGTACTACAAACCAATATTTTAGGTAGATGGCGCCGGCGCATGAACATAATATTTCCCGATCCAGAGCAATGGGAAAATTGTTGATGCAGTGCAAGCTCATTGTTTGGGATGAGTGCATAATGGTACATAAGAAATCACTTGAAGAACTTAACTTCACACTGAAGGATCTTCGGCGAAATAACAACATCTTTGGCGGCTTGATGATATTGTTGGCAAGCGATTTCAGACAGACGTTGCCAGTAATTCCCCGTGGAATGCCTGCAAATGAATTGAATGCTTGCCTGAAGGCATCACTTTTATGGAATAACGTAAAAACATTATCGCTAATCACTAATATGAGAATTCAACTTCAAAATGATCAAAGTGCTGCACAATTTTCCAAACAATTGTTAGCTGCTGGAAACAGAAAAGTCCCAGTTGATGTAACATCTGGATTAATTACTCTTACCAGCGACTTTTGCCGATTTGTAGACTCTCAATTAGCTCTTATTGAAAAGGTTTTCCTAAACATTAGTGAGCATTATCAGAATTATGCTTGGTTAAATCAACAAGTAATTCTTGCCGCAAAGAATAATGATGTAGGCGCAATGAATTTCACCATTCAATCAAAAATTTTTGGCGATTTGGTGACATACAAATCCGTTGATTCCATAACAAATCCCGATGATGTATCCAACGGAGTTTTTGAACTCTCTGGAGTTAGCAGGATTTCCATCACATAACTTGCAACTCAAAGTTGGTACAGTTATTATGATATTGTGTAATTTGAATCCACGGCGACTTTGCAACGGTACTCGACTTTCGGTAAAAAGACTTATGCCGAATTTGTTTGAGGCAACCATTATTAAAGGAGAATACGCAGGTATTCCTAGAATAACAATGATTCCGAGTGATGATCGCCTTGCGTTCGCAATGACAATTAACAAGTCGCAAGGCCAATCGCTTAGTGATTGCGGGATAAGTTTAGAAAATCATTGTTTTTCACATGGAAAGTTATACGTTGCGTGTTCACAAGTTGGGAAACCATCCGCTTTGTTTGTGTTAACATCAGACCAAAAAACAAAAAATGTGGTTTAACAAAGAGCACTTCAATCAAACGGATAATTTGCGGACACGTATAAAGCTTCGATTCAGTATTTACTTTGGATTCACTTTTATTTACTTAGAGAAGTTCAATTAAATAACACTTCATTTTTGTAATCGAAATGAAATATTTACTGTTGTGAAATTAAATAAAATTGTTTCTCTTCATATATAAACCGAAATGTTCAGCAAACGAAATGTTGCATAAAACGAAGCCATCTGGCGGCGAAACGGAGTTCGCCGGGTTTGGTAGTTACTTATAAAATGTTAAAACAAAAAACAAATTTTTTATAATAGAATACAATTTGTCAAAAAAATCTTTGCACTGGCCAAAAAAATGTAAAATTTGATCTTCAAATAAGAATTCCAACAACAACATCATATATATTATTTCAAAAGCACTTTTTTTTGTCGGTTGCAAATATCTCCCATACCACCGCATCAAATTTAATGAACGATATCTCATTTTAAAGCTTATATCTAACACTAATGGCAAAAAATAATTAGAAATTGAAAAATTAATATTTTTATTGATAGAAATTATATTTTATATAGAACTGCATGATAATATGATTATGATTATATGTTTTTGTTCAAGGGTGGTAATACAGGGTCTACATATTATTGTATGTATTAAAATCCATTCTGGCAATACCGCTATTTACTATAATGCCGTTTGTTACTAAGTCAGTTACATATAATATGCATATTAAATTGTAAAAAGCTGTTTTGGCAATATCTTGCAGTAGTTATTAGATCAAGTGCAATAAACAGGGTCGCTTAATTGTAATGTTATTCCACATAATAAGATATAAAGTTGTAAAAGCCATTTTGGTAATGTCGTTATTGTCATGGCATTGTTTGTTTTATGAAGTGTAGTAATACGGGTTAATAAATGGTACCAGGCTAATCGTAACAAACTTGGGGGAGTACATCTTGTCAGCAAAAATTATTCGCACCGATAAAACTGTACTCATACCCCGAATCAACTTTACACCTTCTGATCCAACTGTGCCTTTCCGAATGACACGAAAACAATTCTTCCCTGTGAAACTTCCTTTTGCTATGACGATAAACAAATCACAAGGTCAAACAAACCCTTCAAAAGGTAGGATTGTATTTACCAGAACTGGTCTTTTCACATGGGCAGTTATACGTGGATTTTTCTCGAGTGCGTACGTTTAAAGATATTTTTGTTTGTATTAAGGATTCGTACGGGCAAAAAGTTAACGATGATCAGGTCATTACCTCTAACATTGTATTCAAGGAAGTATTATAACAGCATTTAAACATATATGTATGTAAATATGTATGATGATATTATGATTTCTAATATTTTTATGCTTTTAATAAAATTTCTATTAATTATTTTCATTTTATGTTACAAAAATGACAACTAACGGTGCGAAATATTCGCACGGGTCATTTAGTCTTGTTTACGACCATAAGGCACCAATAGTTTCCTAATTGTAACACACATTACAATAATAACAACAACAAAAGAAGTTTACTCAATCTAATACTGGGTTCAGACATGCATCTTTATTGCGTAAATCGCAATAAACGGCATTATTGATCTCAATATTTCATATAAAATTTCAATTAATTATTGATCAATAAATTCATAAATTGTTATAATATTGATTAAAACTTTAAATACAACATTGTCTTAAGTACGTTCGTGAGCATTTTACATTTTTCCGAACACTTTCCATTAATATTTGACAACTCAAATGTAAACAACGATAAAGCCATAAGGAAAAGTTTTTTTCTGCAAGCTATCCAATATTATCAAATTTTTATTTCTCATCTTTCTGAGGAAAGCCACCACAGAAGACGTACAGAATAGAAACGGAATTTTGACGTTTACATAATTTTGGTGAAAGGGACAGCAAATATTACCAAAAAGTATTTCTGTCCCTGTCTGATTATTTATGTTTTGTTTATTTATGTTAGTTAATTTTTAGGGTGGGTTTTTATTTTCTAATTTGGTAGAAATTTATGATATTTTTGTAAAATAATAGACTATTTGTGAAAGGAAATGAACTGTTGTATTGAGGAAACGTAATACGGAACTAATGTATTTGGTGACACATTTCAGCGATTGTCACAAACTTAGTATTTAACCAATTGAGAGGTATATTCACAAACTCCTGAATCAAATAGTTATGAGCATATATTTAGTTATATTTTTATTTCTACTTATCTTTTACACACGGAACTTGTTTCATTGTTAAGAGAAGATGCTAAGAGTTCGATTAATAATAAAAAAAATTACCGAATTTTAACTTTTTCATTCAAGAAATTAATAAATACTGGTAATATACACAAAGTTCAGCAAGAAAAAAATTTTATGAGTAATAGGACTTATTTGATCTTGATTTATTTAGTTTCTTACATACCGTTTGCGCAAGAAACTATATTCATTACGACCAAAAACTGCATACATTTCGATTAATAATTAAATATTTAAGAATCTTTAAACTTTTCATTGAAGAAATTAAAAAATATTCAAAATTTTCCCTTTTTTAACTCAAAATCAATGTTTGTTTATATTTAATTTTTCAACTTTATCCACACAGTTTTCACTCTGTATATCTATTGCTTCTAACACATTTGCTTTACAAAACGTATAATACGTTTTTTGTCTCCCTCTAAAAAATTATGTAAAATTATGCTAAGTGAGGTTGTCAAACGTCAAGTTTTCCCTTCTGTGCATATTCTGTGAAAGCCACTTTGGAGTCACAAGTAGTTTCTATTAACCGCTACAGCTCGGCGTTTCG
>JABZEU010000420.1:0-10274 GCA_014635995.1 Sarcophaga peregrina
ATTTGCATATTAGTCTTGAGACAATTCACATTCTGAATAAAATGTAAAAATCTGTCGTTCTGAGTTGACATTAAATAGTAGCTCCCGCCATGTATGTATGTTCAGGGTATGTAATGCAACAAAGTAAAGTCCTATATTCTTTTAATTTTTTTAATTTTATTGTTCAAAAGCAAAAAATATTGGAAAAAACATCAAATTTTAAAATCAGTTTAGATTTGTTCGAATTAGCCACCTTTGGCCTTCAAACGGCCGAAAAAGCCATCACAGGCTGTACGAAAGTGGCTCTGCAGTATTTTGGTCCATTCCCGGCGAAGCGCCGTCTTGAGATGATCGACACTTTCGTATTTTTAATGAGAACCTTACTCTCCAAAATGCCCCAGGCGCAAAAGTCCAACGGATTGAGATCCGGAGATTTTGGTGGCCATACTGCGGGGGAAATGAAGCGAGGAACCTCTTTTTAAACCATTCTTGGTGGTGCTGAGTCCTGTTGGAATGTCCATAGTCTGCGGCCGAAATGTTTGTCTGCCCAGGGCTTCAATACTGTCTTTAACACATTTTCCCGATAATATTCGGCATTTATTTTGACCCCACGCTCGATGAATACGAGCGGAGGGCGACCATCGGCCATTAGGGCGGACCACACTATTACCATCGGCGGCTCTTGAGTTCTGGTAGCCAATCGCTGGTGTAAATTTTCAGCTGACATCTTTGGCAAGTAAACCCGATCATTTTGTTTGTTCAGAAACTGCTCAATTTGGAATAGCTTCTCATCGGAGAAAACCAAATTCGGTAACTGGCCATTTTCGTGCAAGCGAAGTAACACCTTGGCTCTTTTCAGTCTAACTTTTTTTTGTCCATCGGTAAGCTCGTGCACTTTTTGGAACTTCAATGGCTTTAGTCCAAGCTCATTTGTCAATATATGTTGCATCCGTCCTCACACTATGTTCAGCTCACGAGCAATTTTTCTTCCACTTCGGCGTGGATTTCGATTAAATCTGGCCTATACTTTTCGGATCATTTCTGGTATTGTTACTGTTTTTTTCGTTCACTTTTTGGACGCGATGCAACTTGATGTACTTCACTACAAAAAAAAATTAATTAAATAATTTTAAACTTTTAAAGGGACCAGCCTTTAGTTTAATACCAATATCACTTAAATTAAATATATTCCATTTGAATGATGAATTAATTCTTTCTGAGAAAGTTTAAATAAGTTGATATTCATCAACACAATTACAGATTTTAATTTTAAGGATAAAATCTAAAATCAGAAGGACTCACAATGTAATAGATTAATTTTTTCAAGACTAATGAGAATTAATATTTTTTGTCAGTACTTAGAACACACTTCTCCTTCTAGTGTAATTGTTGCCGGTCCATAAAAGTAAATTGTATAATAATAAGCCTGATGTACCCATAGCTCTCAATACTAAAAACATTATTTGCTTGACCTTTGTCTACTAAAGTTGACAAATTGTAGAATATCAAGCAACATCTATAATGTCATTCACCATCAATAAAAACTGTAACATACATACGCACAATTGGCCATAAATACACAAAACATTCTGTTCAATCCTCCAAATGGGCAGACACAATGCCATACAATGACATGACATTCGATACAATAACAGTTTTCAGCATGACCATGACGAAAATTAAATGTAAAAAAAAAATACAACAAAAGAAAGAAATTGTTGAACAAAAATCAAAAAATGAAAAAAAAAGAAGGAAAAGTAAATAAAATTAAAGCAATGTATTGATGGCTAAAAATAACGTGATGGCTTGAATGGAAATTGTATTGTCCCTGTTAACAGAAACAATGATTACAAACGACCAGATGATGATGATGATGATGTTGACGGCGATCTCTACGACATCATTCCTCCATGGTGATGTAAATGTTTTTTATTTCGCCATTTTTTTATTTTGGTTATCCTGAATAAAAGTGACAAATGATGGGGCTACTCCCTGCATATAACAGCCTTCGTACGTGTAGTAAAACATGCATGCCAAAGTGGGTCATTAGCTGATAATGAGGCCTGTTATATGTATGTTATAAAACGAAAGACCAGTTAACAAATTATCACATCGTTAATTTTAAACGTTATGACGCTATCAGAAATAAAATTATATTGACACACTGTTTTTTCTCTTCCATTTCTTTTTTGTTTTTCTCTTTTTTTTTTTTTTTGTTTTTGAATATAAAACATCAGGAGTATAAAAATCACAACATAAAGCACGCAAGTGACATTCTGTGTCTTTGAAAGCATTGGGGAATAGTATTGTGTACCATTATTCCGTACATCTATTAAAATTTAATTCCTATTTAAAGAATTTTGTTATGCGGACATGAGAATGTTCTAACATAACATGATCAAAATACAAGGACAATACTACATAGCAAAAGCATAGAGTTGCCAGGCTTAAAATAAAGGGAATATAAATAGAGGAATAGGCAATGTTTTTTGTTAGTAACGAATGAGTTGTTATTAGTCCGTATTATAATAAAAATTTGGTAGTACTAAACACAGAGCATTTAATTTTTGTAAACATTGGATCGTGAATGAAGTGAAGTCAATAGCGCAGAAGCACCCTTGATCTAATAGGCAGTGTGTTGGCTTATTACACTTAAGTCCCGAGTTCAAATACCAGGTTAGATGTCATAACCAAAATATGAAAATATTTCTTTGGCTATTTCCTCTGATCAAAATACAACGACAATACTACATAGCAAAAGCGTAGAGTTGCCAGGCTTAAAATAAGGGAATATAAATAGAGGAATAGGTAATGTTGTTAGTTAGTAACGAGTCAGTTGTTATCTGTCCGTATTAGACCAAGATCTGTAACAAATAGTTTATAGTACTAAACACAGAGCATTTAATTTTTGTAAATACGGGATCGTGAATAAAATGAAGTGAATAGCGTAGAGGCGCCCATGGCCTTATATGCAGTGCGTTGGCTTATTAGACTTAAGTCCCGAGTTCAAATACCAGGTCAGATATCTAAACTAAAATAAGAAAATATTTTTTCGGCGATTTCCACTCAGCAGATTTGTGGCAAAAACACTGAGAGCAAATAAAATTACCGTGAAAAGTGTCGACTTTAAACTGTAGGTCCCGCCACTTATGTATAAAATTAACGCACACAATATAAGTAGTAAGTTACATATGACCTCTGTTTGTCCTTTTTTTTAAACACATTTTTCAAAGAACAAAAAATCATACGATTTCTGATCATGACCTTTAACTCCGTTAAGATCAAACATCGTATGATTTCTTCCATTCCTTACATATTACATATAGTACATAGTTAATATCTTATTTATTCTTATTTCTCTCTCTGACCTTGGTCTGCCCTACAGACCGGTGTCTTGACTTTGAATTTAAAATCGTTGTTTTTGTTATTATGTATATATAATTAATTTGTTCTTATTGGTAGATTTAAGCTTAACGGATAAATTTTGAATATTGTTTTTGTTTATTTTATTTACATAGTTTAAGTATAAATAGATGTTAAGGTTTCTTTTAAGAGTAGTTATAAACTGAAGATCGTAGCGTTAAGTCGATGAAGTGAAATTAAAATAATTAATAAGATTGAAATTAAAATATTAAATAAAATTGAAAGTAAAATATTAAATAAAATTGGAATTAAAATATTAAATAAAATATAAGAAAATAATAATAAAAAAAAAAACTGTTTTAATTGGAAAAAATATAACTGGCGACGAGGATGGGATATGTTGGTAAAAAAAAACATATCCAGTGATATTTTATATTAAAAGTGAACTTGTGATATAAAATAAATGGACCCTAAAGTGAGAATTCAACAGAACATAATAGAATTCTTAAAGATGTGTTAAAAAAAAAAATAAAAAAAAAAAAAATAATAAAAATCATGGAAATACAGAAATTGGCTTTAGTAGAAAAACAAATAAAACGATTTTGATCAAACCTACTCAAAGCCATCTCCATGTAAAACATTTAAAACAGTTAAAATTTTTTTTCTCAATTACATATCAAAACTAATCGATAATATATAATCGGAACAATTAAAGATAATAAAAAAAAAAAAAAAAAATAAAAAAATAAATAAATAAATAAAAAAAGGAAAAAAATCATATATTGTATACACAATAATAACAACATGGCTTTAACCTTGGCAGAGAGTTTGTGCGAAGCAAGAAATCTACCTGCATTTAATGGGACTGGTGATTATACGCTGAGCAACTACCTGAGAGACGTAACAACAGTGTTGGGGCTAACGCAAGCAGAACATCAAAATACAATAATGTCGGTATTAAGTAACAGGCTTCAAGGGAAAGCATTGCGAGCAGTGGAAACATTGGTAGCTCCTACATGGGAAGCTATAATTCAAAAGCTTAAAGAAGAATTTGGAGTAAAACGCAGTTTTTTCAATTTAAGGAGCGATGCATTAAACGTGGATGCCAGGAATATTGAGGAGCTGAATTATAAGTTAAGTAATATATTGTGTTTAATGAATACTAAATACAGCTTAGAACCTAATATTTTATATACACCAGACAATAATGAAAAATTAATATTTGATATTTATATTAACTATTTACCAATTAGTATTAAAACCCTTTTGATTCAGAATAACATAAGATCTATTAGTAATGCATATAGTTTCTTTTTAGAAAATAATTTATTAAAGGATATTAAATTGAATAATATAAGGGATAGTTTTCAAACTCAGGATAATAGATTGAAAAATGATAATTTGAACAATCGTCAATATGTGAATTCAAATGGAAATTTTCGTGGAAATTTCAAGTATCAGAACAGATTTAACAACAGTAACCATTTCGGAAATACTCACAGCGGTGGCGGGCCACATTTTAATTTGGGACAAAATCAGAGTTGCTTTAATAGAAATTTTTATAATCAGGAGCCCATGGATGTCGGGGTCCTTAATGCCACGGAAAATTTTTATTTTCAGCCTCGGAATTATCATTACCAATAGCAATTTTAACAATAGATAATAGGAAAGTAAGGTGTTTGATTGATAGTGGTGCTGCGACCACACTTGGCGATTGTGATTTTTTTTCGAAAATGGGAGTTAGAAGGAGGTTGGTCAGTCCATTGTTGTTGAATACTATAGTGGGTAATAATGTTATAACAGAAGAAGTTGTAGTTAGTTTACCGGAAGAGTTTGGGAGAAATTTTAGTACTATGTCGGTTAAATTAACCGATTTTAATAATGGGAAGTTCGACTGCATAATAGGTGTCAATATTTTGCGTCCTTTGGGGATAAAAATAGATTTCCAGAATGATGTGATAATAGTGAACAATGATGAGATTGAGGTAAGGAATGACAATCTGAATGTGTCTTATGGGGATCTAAATTATATACAGAAGATTGATGAACGTAAATTAGGTGATTTAGTACGCGTAGATTTGAATGCGGAGGAGAGTAGGTTATTGAGGAAATTTCTGTATGAGAAAAAGAGGACCTTTCATATTGAGGGTCAGAATTTAACGACAACGAATTGTGTTAGGCATAAAATAGTAACGACCTCTGATAGACCCATATATTGTAGGAACTATAGGCATCCGCAGATTTTGGAAAGTGAGATAGAAAGGCAGATAGATGATATGTTGCGCCAGAATATAATTCGACCCAGCAAGTCTCCTTTAATTCCCCTTTATGGATTGTGGAGAAGAAATCCGGTAATTCGGGGGAGAAGAAATGGCGCTTAGTTATAGACTTCAGGAAACTGAATGAGGTCACGGTGGATGACAAGTTTCCTATGCCAAATATTGAATCGTTGTTTGACAAATTAGGCAGGGCGCAATATTTTTCCTCATTGGATCTTGCAAAGGGATTCCATCAGGTATTGATGGAGGAGAGCGATGTGGAAAAGACTGCATTTTCAACATCTAAGGGACATTTCGAATTTATTCGAATGCCTTTTGGCCTTAAAAATGCGCCTGCAACATTTCGGAGGATGCTGAATTATGTTTTGGCCGATTACATTAATAGGATATGTATAATATACATGGATGATATTTTAGTTTTTTCCACGTCATTGACTGAGCATTTCGAGAGTTTAAGAAAGATATTTGGAAGGCTGAATGAATATAATCTCAAGGTACAGATTGATAAGTGTATATTCTTGTCTAAGGAGACCAACTTTCTTGGTCATATCATTACTAATCAGGGTATTAGACCGAACCCAGAAAAGATAGAGATTATACAGAATTTGCAATTGCCTAGGAACGTGAAGGAAATAAAGTCCTTCCTAGGCCTAACCGGATATTACAGGAAATTTATTAGGAATTATTCTTTTGTGGCTGGTCCCATGATAAAATACCTTAAGAAGGATAGTAAAATAGATATCAACGACAGGCAATATATTGAAGCTTTTGAGAAACTTAGGAGTATATTGGTTAATCCTCCATTATTGTGTTATCCTAATTTTGATAGGAAATTTGTTTTGACAACTGATGCCAGCAATCTGGCCATAGGAGCAGTATTGAGTCAGGAGGGAAGGCCTATAAGCTATGCTAGTAGGACCCTAAATGGCCACGAGAGAAATTATTCAACCCTCGAGAAGGAATTATTGGCGATTGTGTGGGCCGTAAGGTATTATCGCCCTTATCTCTATGGAAGAAAGTTTACAGTTCGGACTGATCATCAGCCATTAAGGTGGCTTTACTCTTTAAAGGATCCGAATTCAAGAATAATTAGATGGAAGATTTTGCTAGATGAATATTATTTTGATATTGAATACCTTAAGGGTGGGGAGAATAGAGTGGCTGATTTTTTGAGCAGAGTCCAACTGAATCAGGTGAATGTGAATTCTGTGTCGGAGCAGGAGGAAAATTTGGAAGTAAAATTTTTTTTTGTGGACAAAATTGTTAACAAGTATAGGACACAGATCAGAATTGTGAAAAGAAAGAGTAAGGAAATGGAGACACTTTTTGGTAAATATAAGATAATTTATGTATCTGAGAATGATTTGACCAGAACCCATTACTTGAATGACTTGTTTAGGAGAGAATTACGGAAAGGAAAGGTTGGAATTTTTTCGGAGGATGATGGTATGTTCGGTATAGTGAAAGGAAAGTTGATTGAATTATTTTTTAGGAATAATGAATTGAACTTTGTGAAGTGTGATAAGATGGCCGTTGATGTGGAATCTGAGGAATATTTACTGAATATTATCAATGATGTTCACATGGAGGGCAATCACAGAGGAATACAGGAGAATTATGAGGAATTAAGGGATCGTTATTTTAATCCGAAATTATTTAGACTCATAAGTAGATATTGTAATAACTGCAGGACATGTCGCGAAAATAAATATGACAGGAAACCTATTAATAAGAAATTTCAATACACTGCTACACCGGGTGGACCAAATGAAATAGTTCACATCGATATTTTCCAGATTCAGAGGACCTACTTTTTGACAACAATAGACAAGTTTTCAAAATTGGGCACGGCACATAAATTGACAGATAAGAATATGGTTACTTTGAAGGTTAAGATTCAGGAGAGGATTGCATTTTTGGGCAAACCTGTAAAATTAGTAATGGATAACGAATTTAATAATACTCTTATAAGATTGTTCTGTCAGGAGAATAATATAGAAACCCATTTTACAACTCCAAATTCACACACGGGCAATTCTGATGTGGAGAGAATGCACTCCACACTACTTGAACATATTAGAATTTTGAAGAATGCCGGGGGTTTAAACGACCCTGAGGAATTGGTCTTAAAGGCAGTGAGGTTTTATAACAATACTATTCATGGCACGACAAAGTTAAAACCAATTGATTTTATAAATAAGTTAGATTTAAATTTGGAGGAAATAAAGCGGGCTATGGATACCTGTAAAAGGAGGGCAATAGATAGAGAAAACAAGGAAAGGGAGGAAGTCAAGATTGATTTTAAGGGAGACAATGTATACATTAAAAACCCCACTGCTGTGAGGCAGAAAGTGGCGAAAAGATTTAATAAGTACCATCACACTAATCCTAATAAAATTGATATTTCCCAGTTCCGGCGACCACCAAAGTCCATAGAATAATGGGATAAATGAAATGCGTGTGAATAAATCTGTTCTAGGATACATTTTGAAATTTTTAATTAAATTTTGTTGTTATTTCCTTTTAATAATTGAATATGTAAGAACTCGATAAATTAATTAACATATGATGTATTTAATTATAATTTAGATGAATTTAAGTTTATAGTATTAAGATATAAATTCGAAGGGACTCGAATTTAATAAGAAAGGGCGAGTTACATATGACCTCTATTTGTCCTTTTTTTTAAACACATTTTTCAA
This sequence comes from Sarcophaga peregrina, assembly GCA_014635995.1. NCBI lineage: Eukaryota > Metazoa > Arthropoda > Insecta > Diptera > Sarcophagidae > Sarcophaga > Sarcophaga peregrina. Next base: position 8,324 of record JABZEU010000420.1, read on the forward strand.
AGAACAAAAAATCATACGATTTCTGATCATGACCTTTAACTCCGTTAAGATCAAACATCGTATGATTTCTTCCATTCCTTACATATTACATATAGTACATAGTTAATATCTTATTTATTCTTATTTCTCTCTCTGACCTTGGTCTGCCCTACAGACCGGTGTCTTGACTTTGAATTTAAAATCGTTGTTTTTGTTATTATGTATATATAATTAATTTGTTCTTATTGGTAGATTTAAGCTTAACGGATAAATTTTGAATATTGTTTTTGTTTATTTTATTTACATAGTTTAAGTATAAATAGATGTTAAGGTTTCTTTTAAGAGCAGTTAATAAACTGAAGATCGTAGCGTTAAGTCGATGAAGTGAAATTAAAATAATTAATAAGATTGAAATTAAAATATTAAATAAAATTGAAAGTAAAATATTAAATAAAATTGGAATTAAAATATTAAATAAAATATAAGAAAATAATTATAAAAAAAAAAACTGTTTTAATTAGAAAAAATATAACTAGTATGAGAAACTAGGTCAATAATCCTGACTGAAGGATTGTAATGACCAATTATATGAAGTCTAGTAGGCAGTTTGTTGTTTTATAAGACGTGAACGTGTTGAAACCATCGTTCTCGACATCTTAAACGAAATGAAAATATGAAATAATATTTTTACGGTGACTTCTAGTAAAAACTGGGAGAACAAAATAAAATTGCTATGAAAAGTTTCACAAAAATCCGTCGGTCCGAATCGACTTTATGTATAAAATTAACACTCACAACATAAGTAGTGTGAGAAGCTACTTTATAATCCTAAATAAAGTATGACCAATTATGTATATATGTACGTATTTAAATAAAGGGTTTATGTTTAGAGAATTGGAACCCATCCACAAATCCTGATATTAACATTTGCAGATGAAACAAAGGTTTACTTCATTGAAAAAAACCCAGTTTGAATTAGTTGCAAAATTTTAAAAATTTAGTCTTGTAGGCAGTATTTTGGATTATTAAAATTGAACGCATAGCTCAACCCCGGGTGCAGTCATATCGAACAAAACAAAATACGAAGAAATATGAGTTGTGTGAGAAATTAGGTTGTAGTCCTTGCTAAATGGTTATAATGTCTGATTAAGTAAGATTTTATAACATTCTCATCCGAAAGTATCTACTCCGTTATACAATTATAACTCCGGACTAACAGCTATCAGCTACCCCGATAGTTTTTTGAAGTTGGGGATTCTATGGAAATCACCACTTGCAATGATACTTTGCCTCAGATCTCCAAGTACCAGGAAATACGTTTTGTGATCTGCCCTTCTTTCTCATCATTACAGCGTCTGTAGAAGTAATTTTTAAGTATTTTCCTCCAATCGTTTCAGCATTCAGACTTTGTAATTTTGGTGAAGTACCCAAAGAAATTGTCAAACAAATGTACACATCAGGATCAGTTAGTGCATACATACATACATAATTGCTCATTACAATCCTTCAGTCAAGATTACGACCTAGTTTCTCACACTACTTATGTTATGTGTGTTAATTTTATATATGAGTAGCGGGACCTACAGTTTAAAGTCGTCTCCGAACGACAGATTTTTGAGAAACTTTTCATGGCAATTTTATTTACTCTTAGAGTTTTTTTCCAGAAATCTGCTGAGAGGAAATCGGCGATGAAATATTTTTTGTATTTTATTTTTATGTCTGTCCTCAGACTCGAACCCTGGCTTTAAGTCTAATAAGCCAGCACACTACCTATTCGACCACGGCGACTTCCCAGTTAGTGCATACAGGATTATAAAATTGTATGGAGACGGCTGGGCAAAAAAGGAGTGTAAATTCTATTCTACAACTTATTTACTTCATTGGACATTACCGTTCTTTAGTCAGGTTTAGAACCAAACTTCTCACATTGCCCATGTTGTGTGTAGTAATTTGCCTTTTATACATGAGTGGT
>JABZEU010000421.1:0-10270 GCA_014635995.1 Sarcophaga peregrina
TTATTGCATAAGCAGGGAGAGAGAGAGAGAGAGAGAGAGCGAAAGCGAAAGCAAAACAATGGAATCCATTTGAATACTATTTTTTATTTCAGTTGGTTTCTTTTTTTCTTTTTATTCTTTGTAGAAATAAATTGTTTGTTAAAAAACGAATACGAAAAAAATTAAAACGATTTTATTAGTTTAATAATAAAAAAAAAAAAAACAGATAAATAAAGAAATAAAAATAAATAATTCACAAAAAAATATGATAATTTTGTTTTTTATGTGAAGTTTGGTACTTGAATTGCTGCAAATAAAATCCATTGCTGATTTCCAATTTTTTTTTTTCAAAAAAAAAAAATAAAAATTAAATATAAACAAGTATTCAAAACGATAAATTTAAATAAACATTGATTTGATAGAAAAAAGTCTGATGGGTATAATCGAAATTAAGAATGCGAAAAACTACCGTATGCCAATGTTAAATATTTAATTTTCCCTTTAAATGAAACATTGATTTTATTGGCAAATATTGTATCTGCCATTTAAGCAGTCTTTTTTAGCAATTAGTCTTGGTTTTTTTTTAATTCATCAATTATCCGCCCCCGATGACGACCTTGCTGTTTTTAATGGTATTGACAATGATATAAACGAATACGAAAAATTACTAGCCACCAAAACAAAAATTAAAAAGCCCAATAAAATATAAACAACGATTGGGAAAAATCAACAAAAACCACTCTACACACCAATAATGAGGTAAAGGCTTCAAGAAATTCATCACTACAGCACAAATCAACAAAACCGTAAGTGACGTACATTTTATTTACAAATATAAAATATTGAAATAAGTGGAATGATGTAAGTGATAGAGATTTTTACACACATACAATTTATTTCGTACTTCGCGCGTAAAAAAAAAAATTGAGAGAGAAAAAACAAGTAAAAAAAAAAAAAAAAAAATTGTAATAGGTTAAATACAGAATTTAACCTGTTAAAGAGTGCTTAAAAAAGTGGTGTTATTCCGATAAAAATTAACCTCGAAAAGCTGAAAAAGGTTAAAAGAAGCATATGGACATTTAGATGGACATATGCTTACGGTAAAGTTTCATTTAACAAAAAGCACATCTCGTTTTTTCTCTCCTTTTATGCGCGTACCGTTTTCTCGCTTATCCCGTTTTTTCTCATTTTACTCGTGTATAAGTTCCATTTTCCCGTTTTTTTTTTTTTCACATACTTATATACAAAATAATTTCTTTTTAATCTCTATATTAAAAAAAAAATAGTCTCACTCAAAAATTAAACAACCCGTTTAATTACATAAAATATATATTATATACATAAAATATTTATCCCGTTAGTCGATTTCGCGTTTTCGATTCCCATTTTCGTATAAAATACAGAAATCTCTTTTCTGTATAAGTGAAAAAAAAAAAAAACACTATTTAAAAACACACCCTTTAAAAAAAAAAAAAAAAAAAAAAAAGTGCTGGTGATCTCAAATCCGATAATCTCTGTGTAAATCAAACATCCAGTGTATTAATACACCACTCTCTTAGTCACACATAAGAGAGTGTGTTTGATTTACTATATTCCCGTTTGAGAATCCAATTGCAATTTCTCTTGATTTGTAACAAATCTCTTTGTTACAAAATTCCAACAAGAGAATAGCGGGGTACTCAAATTTAAAACAACAAAGAAGAAGCAAAGAAGGAAGAACAAGGAATAGACACAAGGAGAAACACCATACAGAGAATTAAAGGAATCAACTCATAAAATTTTTTTTATTGCCCGAATGTTAAATACTAATAATAAATAAATATATTAGTAACATTAATAAAATAAAAGAAAATTTCATCCTATTTATCTTCATTTGTTTTATTTTAAATTTCAAGAAAATAAATTAAAACAACAAAAAAAAAAAAAAAATAAAAAAAAAAAAACAAGATATATACATGATTTATTTCTTTTATACCACTGCTTTTCTGCTTTAAATAAAACATACAGTCCACTATAACATAACAAACATACATTACAAATTAACCCATGAAGGCACACACTACACAAAAATTATATCCCGAAATTAAATTAAAATTTTGTAATAAATTATATTAAAAACCAATGGCAACATACATATTTGCAACTCAATAAAAAATATTTGAAAATATTTTCAGAAAGAAAAATAAATAAATTGTAATAATAGAAGAAATTTTTTTTTAAATTTGAATTTTTTTAATATTTTCGAAACTAAAATATTTTAATGTCACCAATAATATATCTCAATCTAATTAGTTGATTAATATGCCAATTGTGTAATAAAATAAATTAACTTTCATGTCCCATTCTCAAATTCAAACTACAAGTTTATAAGAAATTTTCTGAAAATCTCAAAATTTATCCATATCTTTTCTATATTCTATTTTTTTACTTTTAAACTAGATAACAGGTATCTAGTGCTATTCCCATATAGCCCCTAACCCCCTATTCATAGAATATAGAAAAGAATTCTCATACAGCAATTAGCACTTAAAGTTTTTTAACTTTTTTAATACTAGATAACAGGTATCTAGTACTACTTCCCAGTAGCCCAAATCTCTTAAGTGCTAACTTCAGTTGGATTACAATATCCAGTACTACCCGCTTGAATATTACACTCTCTTCAATTTAGCTAGATAGCAGTTCTAGCTCTACTTCCCAATAGCCCAAGGGTTTCAAATTCTAAACGCGTATCCCATATACGAATCGAATATTTAAATTCTATCACTCTTGATTATATCTGAACTCATTATGTCCACATCATCTCTTAGCGAACTAAACGGCTCTCCAAGGGAGAGTTTTGTATTCAATTGCGATCACTTGACCCAATTTTGCCAACCATTCCAACAACCTCCCTCGAACGAACAATCGGAACTTTTTCTGGAAGCCAAGTTAAAACACTTGGACTTAATATGGGCAAAACTCGATATTGCCTATAAGAAAGTAATGTTGTCTCATGAGAAAACAACAACCCCAGAATTTAAAGAAGAGGCAAAGGAAAATTATGCAGCGTGTGAGAATGCCTACTTCCACTGCACTTTACAGATTATGAAACTAATAAAGATATCACAGTGTTCACATGCTTCTACCCGAAATACAGCGTCTATTTGTTTTAATTTTATAAAAAAATTAACATGGAAATCCCTAAACAACTATATGGAACTTCCCCGCTGCTATACAGAGGTGTTTCAGGAAAACCCCCATCAGTCTTTACTACACACGACAAAGATTTCGGAAAATCCACCGCATAATTATCGTAACTCGGATTATAGCGACAACAGTATTAACCCGCAATCAGCAAATGCTGCCCAGAACACTCCCAATGAACTTCAATTTGAGCACCCTACATCAAGTCAAGTAACCACTAATTACTCTACGAGTAATGAAAATATTCTATTGCGAACTCCTCTAACGCAAATAGAATACAAAAGTGAACTCTTCACTAATCAAGCTCTTTTTAACCAAAGATCTCAACCAACATCCTTGACAGAAGGAATTAGAAGCCGACTTCAACTACCTTATCACACATCTCATCTTGAAATTGTCGGTATTAGCGAACAAAAGCAATCCGCAAATAAAGAACGCGAGCACGTATTATACTCAGAAAAAGATAAACTGAAAACACAACTGCCTCGTTCTAAGATAATGGCACCACTTTCCCGAAGGAGATGTACCTATTACCTCCAAATAAAGTCACACGTATTGACTTCGCGGGCCTAATTGGAATTAAAATCCCAGCCCAACTGAATCCAAACAGAACAGGAGCCTACGCTAATACGTTCATCTACTCCAACACGAAAGCTTTCCATTTGGAACTATGCTCGGCCGCTTTCTCCCACTCCCGAACCACATTATCCCAATCCCAAACCGCATTCTCCCCTTTCGTTGGGAGGCGTGGACTACCCCAAAGGGTAGTTATTAACAACGGTCGTACTTTTATCAAAGCACTCGAACGTGAAGTGAATGTGTTGGTGAAGACAACATCCCAGGATATGGCACGGAAATACATCACGTATGAATGGAAATATCGTCCCCCTCGTGCTCCACCGGACAGGCGGATATTCGCTCATTGTCATCTCCCATTTCTCAATGATGACAATTCTATATAAAATAAGTCCTCAACACAATTTACCTTTGCTCAAATTACTAACATTTCCTAACCAACTTCTCTAATATATAAATTTTCTTCCTTAGAACTAATCCCAAATTTATTATAACACGCCGAAGTGATAGAACCAACACTAACCGACGTCCTGGAGGCAAGGCTCGTTATACCAGATCAAGACTGGATCCTGAAATCTATGAATGTAAAATATGCAGGAAATTCCACTCGTTAAGGTTCTGCCGTCGATTCCTAAAAATGTCCATTCCCAAAAGGCAGGAAATAGTCGACAAACATCAATATTGCGAAAATTGTTTGGCTAAGAGCCACGATTTAAGATCCTGCACTTCATTGGACACATGTAAAAGATGTGACAGGTTTCACCACACATTGCTTCATCCAATATCTGAGAAGATCAAACGAAAGGCAGTAGTGCAACGAAAGATGGTTGAAAGGTCAAAAAATAGTAAAGCAACTCAACGAAAAACATCAACAAATGAAGCATCATCAACTTTGCCCACCTCTCCAAATGCCAACATCATAGCGCAAGCCATAAAGTCATTGGCACAAGTGTTGTGCATCACACCTCCGGGCGAGAGGGCATTTTGTGTTTAAATCCAGGCCCGGCGATATGTTCAAACGAGGTTTGAACACATAAAACCCTATAGGCATTCCAATTATAACAATTATAATAACAACTTCCATACATAAAGAGAATGTCTCCACCTCTTCCTATACACAACTGGAATGTCTCCCGCTTTTTTGTACACAATTGGAATGCCTCCGAAGGTACCGTTACCACGGCTGTTAGATGAATCATAAGTTTAATAAAGAAAAAAAAAAATCTTAAAACTTCACTTCAATTTTTCTCATTAAAGGAGTCACACTTCAAATTTTATCATTAAAAGAATCACACTTCAATTTTTCTCATTAAAGGAGTGACACTTCAATTTTTATCAGTATTTTAATAATAATTAAAAGTGAAAAACAATACAAAGAATTAAAACAAATAAATAAATAAAACAATAATTAAACATAAATTAATATATCTTTAAAAGAAAAGAAATAATTATATTATAAAAAAAAGGAATTGTTAATAATAATTTGAATTATACTTACCTTGTGAATTATACTTACCTTGTGAATTATACTTACCTTAAAATAATTATTTATTACCTAAAGTTATACTTATCAACAAATTTTGTGCCCAAATAAACCAGCGAATTGTGCAATTATATTATAAATTTGAAACCAGAAGAGAACCCCAAAAAAGGTTTTATTTCACGTTTGAAAAAAAGGTAAGCATCTCAGCTTTCTCTCTCTCTCTCTCTTAATTCTTGCAATTAAATTAATTATGCATATTTCCCTTTTTTTCTTACACGCGTCACAACAATTATAATTACTCACGAGTAATTATAATTAACATCTCCTATAGATCTCTTTTAAGAGAAGAGATCTAAAGGAGATTTAAAAACAAATCACCCCCCAATTTGTTTCAGTCAATATTCGGTTTATTGAGAACAATATTTTTAGCGTTCAGACATATCATATACGAAAATTTATTGACAGCTAGTAAACAAAACAGCTGATTGCTTTTAATTTAATCGCGAAAATTAGTGCCTAAAATATTTTTTAGACAAAATGTAAAACAATTTAACATTGGAAAAGATATTGCTAATGATTAACCGAAATGCCGAGCTGTTGCGTTTAATAGGGACTACTTGTGACTCCTTCTCAGAAGGATGAGAAATAAAATTTTATAATATTGGATAGCTAGCACAAAAGAAAGTTTTGGCTTATGACACTGTCGTTGTTTACATGTGAGTTGTCAAATATCAATAGAAAGTGTTCGAAAAAATATAATATGCTCACTGAACATACTTATGACCGTGTTGTATTTGAAGTTTTAATCAATATTATAACAATTTATGAATTTATTGATCAATAATTAATTGAAATTTTATATGAAATATTGAAATCAATAATGTCATTTATTGCGATTTTCTCAATATAAGTGCATGTCTGAACATAGTATAAGACGTCCCTCAAACAATGAAGTCATGGCGTTATCCAATGTTTTCGAATATATTTGAAATTTTTAGTTTCCCACTATGAATAAATTTTTTAAGGACTTCTACATCTGTTAGTTTCCTACACTTTTTGAGTTCCGATCCAGATCTGGTCGTGCAGTATGTTGTGGGTTTTTTAGGAAATACTCATGCGCTTTATTTCTGATGCTCCTGGTATGGTGTGCGAATAAGGTGTCATAAGTCAGAAATAACTCGTTATTTTTTTTGTAGCTTCCAAAGCTTACCAGCTGTGTTTCATATCATAAATCGCATCAAAGCCAGGTACTTTAATTTTGATATTTCCAAAGCTACAGAAGTCTACTTGAGCTAAGTGTTGACCTTCTTTCATTAACTCTGATGTCTTTAGTATTTAATTCCTTTGCATGTACCGCTAAAGGCTGTCATTAATTCTAGAGCTTTCAGTTGTCACCCATTAGGAAGGATTGATACTAACCATGTAATTAAAAGATTCTACTTTGCCAATTACATTGTGTAACCTCACAAACAAATTCTATTTCTTAGAGACGATTACATTCCTCAGAAATGATCCTGAAATGCTTAGCAAAGTCTATAGAAAAAAGTCTATGGAAAAAGTTTGGTGTTAATCGTCAAAAATCTTGGTGTCCTTCAAAATTTCACGAAGTTGTAGATCCGTTCCCTTATTCATGTCTTACTATTGAAACCAAATATATTTATTTGCGTAACAGAGCCATGTGAAGGATTTTAAATTAACAAGTTTTTAAAAGAATTTGCTTAAAGGACTTGATAAAGAAGTTTACGAAAATCCTATGAAATTTTACCTTGTTTTTTTTTTCTTATTTCAAATTTTCTATTGTTATTACATTCCAAAACCAACAGATTGAGAAATTTAAAATAATTCTTCTTTAATGATATTACCTGTTTGGCAAACAACAACAAATCTACTGAAATTTATTTCATTTCCACTGCCAATCACAATTATTTACTTTTGAATTCTTTTTCGTTTTCAATATTAAAAACTTTTCAGTAGCGTGTCGGGCCTTTATGAAATAAATTTTTTTCAGAACATCAACTCTCTGTCTACCTATACTTGCAAAAATATATTCCATTAAAAGAGAGACAGAGAGAGAGAGAGAGAAAGAAACATTCTTTATTGACTCAAGTTATTTAGATTTCATTTTTATAGAATCTGTTACAGCATAAGAAGCTCTTTAATGTCAAATATTCTCAATAAAAAGCAATTCTCTTTACAGTTTTTTCCATTTTTATTCCTTGCCTTTGAAGCTTAAATAGAAAGGAATGTTGCAAAGTGTATAACTTGACAACTTCTTCACTTTATTCTTTAAACAACAATTGCTGTTGTTGGCATTACAAAACTTAGGTCCCTAAACTCTATTGATATACAGAAAGAAGAATATGAAATAAAATTTTTGTTACAAATGTCAACAACATTTCAAAATCGAAAATTTTTTCTTTCCTTTCTTTGTTGTTGCTCGCTGTATTGCTCTGCAATTTTTGTCAGTATTTCTACGAAAAGTACACCATTTGCAGGGAAAACTTTATACACTACTGACAATATGTTTGTAAATCATAGAAAAATATTTTAAGTACGGTAGAGCTAAGGCATGTTTACTGTTCTACCTGATATTCTATGACGTTTTGCTTGTGCAAAGACCAACAAAAAAATGTATTTATATTAATTTGGTTTGCGCCATAAGTTTTACTGAAGATCAAGCTATTCCTTACTAGTTTATCTCAGTTTCCAGTACCCTACCCTAAACATAAGTGGGTCTATTTCTTCTTCTGATGAGCTGGGGCTTAAGACAATTTCCATCTAGGATATATTGTTCAGTGGTCTTTCTAATATCTGAGCCTGAAGACTTACAGCCTTAGAGTAGGTTTGATTTAATCAGAAAAAGTAGTCATTCCTTTCATTTCCATTTTTCATTAACTGTTTTCTCAAGTGTTCTGATGTTCCACGTTCCGAATCTTGTCTTTGATTTACAATAGTTGAAATTTTCGACAATTTGTGTAACTGCAGTCGTCGTAGTCTAGTAGGTTGTGTATTGACTTTTTAGACCTAAAGACACGAATCAAACCCCAGGTAAAACGAAAAAAAAGAAAAAATATTTCTTTGCCGAGTGCTTCTCAGCAGATTTCTGGCAAAAATTCTGGGAACAAAAAAAATTGGCGATGAAAATTTTCTCAAAAACTTGTCGTTCGACGACATTAGACAAGCCTTTAGCTCATATTACGACCAAATTTATCACAAGACTTATGTTACGTGAGTTAATTTATACTTGAATGTAGTAGATCGCTTACAATTTAAAGTCGACTCTCGAACGACAGATTTATGAGAAAGTTCTTCCAGGCATTTTATTTTACTTGCAACGGTTTATGCCAAAAATCTCTTGGGAAGAGGTTGAAGTTGTCTGACTTGGGATTTGCATTGCGACTAAGACGAGTAATAAAACCAACACACTACCTACTATACTACGACGTAGTCATATATTTTGGTTCTGTTACTTAGTGTACTTTTAAGCAAACCCGTAATTAGCAAATTACCTCCGATTCTGATATCAAGATTACTAGAAAGATATTCATAAATCATTTGCAAATCACCCGTTAGACATTTAATTATCAATAAAACTGTTATTCATGCCTTTATTTTATTCGTTGCGGCTAATAGTATCCACTAAGATTTTTGCTATCCGCAACCTCCATATACCAAATTTCTTTCTCCCTAATTTCTTAGTTTAGATGTCAGCAATCAATAATTCGCTGCAATAACTAATCCATCAAAGGGCTTAACTTTTTTCTCTTGCATGTAGCATTTGATTTCCAGAGGACCTGTTTATCTTACCAATTAAGCTTCTTTGGTAACGACAAAACGATTGTTCTTCATCTATTAATTCGTTATTCATGCGCAGACTTTAGAATTTAAAATTTAATGAAAGAGATCCAAGATTAATCCAAAGAGTGAGACTTAATGGGAGCAACTAAAACACCCAAGATGTTTTGCCACGAATCAACCCTACAATTCTGGGACTGTTCTGTTGTAGCAGAACCGCCTGCTTTAAACAGATCTAATTAATGGAACTGAAACAAAGCCAAAAATTAATAGGACGTGAAAGTAATGAACAAGGCGAGCATAAAATCATTTGAATTTTTTAGGAAACAGTGTACTCTGTCCTATTTTATATAGAAAAATTTTAATTTAATTGAAAATGTTTGTTATTCTCAATATTTTTTCTTCCTTTCTTTGTGAAACGTATTTCATATTCTCTATCCCTTTTCCACAAAGTATTTATTTAATGCAGTCAAGCTAACTTACGCTACACTCACGTTAAAAAAATAACTTAATATCAAGCAAATGTTGTCGAAAACAAAAGCATTGATTAAGGTAAAGATCAGCAATAAGATTAATGATTATTTTTGTTAAAACATAATAATAATTTAATTAAATTAAAGATTTCACCAACATAACTGTTATATATGCTCCTCTTTTTTGTTCTTCTCTTCACTGTTTTTTTTTTTCGAAAAAATCTTCCAAAACTTTTCCCATATCTATACACTGCATTTCATATGTTTGAATAAAGTTTTCTTTTTCCAACAAAAAAAAAATTGTTTCAAATTTTAAGTTTGTTTTTGGCTATACAATGAAAATTTGCACAAACGCTAAAGATACATTTTTAATAGGCTGACAAAAACGGGATGAAAAAAATGCAAATATTTTCTAATTAAAAAAGTTTTTCTATTGAAATATGAATTTTGTTTTCTTTCACATTTTCGAAATATATTTAATGCACTATTTGCGCTCATGTATAGCTCTCCTGAATATATGTTGCAAGCAAAAAAAAAAAAAAATCTTTCATTTTGTGAGCCATAAATGTCAATAAATTTTTATTTTGAATTTCTTTAAATTTTTTTTTTAATCAATTATTTTTAATGAATTATTTATTCGATTATGTAGGTTAGATGTGGATTTTAAAAGCAAAAATTTTTATTTAACGCAAAGCAAAAAAAAAACCCAAAAAGAAGAAGGAGAAAACTGTCAAAAATGGAGTATTGATATATTTATAATACATAATTATAATGAATATTA
>JABZEU010000422.1:0-10265 GCA_014635995.1 Sarcophaga peregrina
GCCAATCATTTGATTATTATTTTTTTTTTTTTTGGTTTTTTTTCATGTAACTTGAAAAATGTTTTGCTGGGTTATTGAAATTACTTAACATCATATATTATTATGCATCATCATCATCATTATCATTGCCTCTTATAATGACACTTTTGCTCTCAACTGTTTATATGTATTCTTCAAACTTAAACGTTTAATAGTTAGGGCATGTGTGTGTTGGAGGGAAAAATAGAGAGAGAGAGAAAGAGAGAGAGTGAGTTTGTATTTAAATAACACCACAATACACGTACACTCTCAAGTAACGTGTGGGTTTATATTGTTACAATAAAAATGAAAAAGTATGAGTATAAGTAAGCAAGTATGTTTGTGTGTTTGTGTATGTATATGTGCACGTGTCTTTGGCTTAATCTCTTTTCTGTGGTTTTTACTAATTCTCATCTAATTTGACTACAAATTTAATTAATTGTTTCACTTTAAAAAATTGTTTTTTTTTATATTTTTTTGGATTTTAATAGCTGCTGCTGCTGCTGTTGGTTTTTGGAAAAGATTTTTAAACGTTGTTGCACACGGGGTGCTAGTGAAATATCACAATATGATGATGATAATGATGACGATAAACCATCAGCATGATTTATCACAATTTTCCTATGGCGTTTGGTATTTTGCTGCTGCTGCTTCTGTTTTCTGTTTTTTTTTCCAGTATTTTTCCTTAAGTGTTCTTTGTGGTCCAGGTGGTGACTATAAAATCCAGATAATTTGTCATTGAGTTTTAGAGTGGCAGATGTTTTTTTTTATGCTCTTTCTTCACTCACTCTTTTTATTTTTTAATTTTTTTGGGAGAAACATTTTGATTTCATTTCTTCGTTTGCATGAATGTTTTTTCAGTTGAACCATTGAAATTATTTAATGGTCAACGCCAGAGACCGTTTGTATTTTAATTTTTAATTGAAATTTAAATGGTGGTGAGGGATTCTTATGTGGGATAAGTGAATTATTAATGATAGCATTAGGGAAAAAAAATTGAAAATTGAAATGAAATCTACAAATTGATTTAGACAGTGATGGAAATGTAATGAAAATTTATTGACCATCCATCTACTATGTAAGGGGAATTTGGATAAAATCATGGATTAAGCGGGTTTTATTTAAATGGTTCGTACTTATCAAATAAAATTTATTTGTTTTGGCAATTATAGACGTCGAACAGCATTAAAAACGAATTTTATAAAGCTGTATGCTTGTAAATAATTAAACTAATACCCCGGTTTGCATCGCCACGTCCTTGCGTCTGCTTCGAAGTTGTGTCTTTTTAAAATTTCCATGATTTCGAAGTTGCCTCGTTTCTGTTTCAGTTTGCGTCGCATGTCTCGAAGTTGCATCGCTAGTGCTTCGATTTGCGTCGTTAATACAAAAATGTTTGTACAAAGCTAAAACAGAAAAAAGGGGATTTCCCGTTTAAATCTAGTGCAAATTCGAAGTTGTCTTTTTAAAATTTCTTTGACTTCGAAGTTGCGTTCGGTTAGAGGACGTGCACCTGTCGGTCAAGATAAGCACAGTACCCGGACGGTCGAAATTGACCCATTGTACATTGTCCTTAGGGGATCGAAGTTGCGTTATTAATATGAAAATGTTTGTACTGTAGCATGATTTTACAGTTGTCAATACCAACACAACATTTCATGTGCATAAACAAAAGAATATCCAATTGCATATAAGCAGCGACCACTTGACTCAATGTTGCTGACCGCTGCAGCGTATTACGCCACAATAGTAATGCGCACACGCGACGATCATTTGACACCTTGAGTGATCGCCGGCACTATTAATATGCACTATGTGTGTTGTTGTTGTATTGCATAGCTAGTGATTGTGTGTGGCTCTTTTCACACTTTACCGTGGGAATTATTATGGACAGCGGACGCGTGTCATATGACATCCACTTGCCCACGATAAACACACACAAACCCTTTAACATATAGTTAAGTATTAATTGTACACACAAACATGTGTTCTAGTATTAAGCCAAACAAATATTGTATTAGAAGTAAGGGGCTGATTTGGAATTGTCAAATCAGCCAAAATTTTAGTATAAAAGAAGGGACATTTTCCCTCAAAGAATTAATTAATAAAGATCAGTCGAACTGTGCGCTTTAATAGTGCACTCGACTAAGAAACAACAAAACAATTTACAATTTTAATAATTTTACATGGCGATCCTGCCAATACTGGAGTGCTAATTCAGTAAGCACCCACAAAAAAAGGCAGGTCAATCCTGCCTGGGCCTTGGTGTGCTAAATTAAAGGCACCCAAGGACCCGAAAAAAGTATAACAACAACTGGTGTGCTCAAAACCAACCAAAATAAATTGTTATCCTAACGGACAGCCGAAAATCCGTTAGTTGCGTGAAGGAAGAAACTGTCTGGCCGATAGACAGTGGGTCTAAGGAAGCCTGACCCAGGAGACGTCAGCACCACTATTTTGCTGCAGAAAATTTTGCCGCTGAAGGACGAGTACCCCAAGAATGAAGAAGAGGCTCAGAAATAAAAATCCGTTAAGCTATCACCCAAAATGATAAATCCTCCATGTAAAACGTAAGTTTTAACTTCGCCATACAACCCAAATCCTCCCACAAAACTACTGCAGAAGAAGCTTCCCAGATAGATTTCCTGATCAACCAGGACATCAAAAAAAAAAAAAATCCTTTTTATCTGATTAGTTTAGCTTCAAAAGTGGGGCATCTCAGCTGCCCCCATAGGCCAGAAAGCGTTAACCGCTCTTGGCAAACAGTTTAAACAAAAACAAAATGATAGTAACATAAAACATATATACATAAAAAGAGAATAAGATCAAAAAACAAGAGAGGATAAACAACATTTTTATTAATAATAGTGTTATTTAATAAAAATTGAAAATGTATGTAATAAATTTAAAAAAAAAATATATATATATATACATATAATAATGAAATTAATAGGACTAAATTTTGCATAATACATAGGAAAGACAATTATATCGCCGATGCATTATCGCGAATTACTATAGATGACTTTAAAGAAATGAATAGAAAGATATCGTGCGTATTAAGAGTCACGACAAGGTCGGTGACTAAGAAACAAGAGAGTAGTAGGACAAATAATCAGCATAGATCAAATGAAACAGATGTATTAGATGAGCCCAAAATATATGTACCAATTAAGAATAGTGACGTCAGAAAATATTATAAATTAAAGATTTATCCCAATAAATGCTACATAAAGAAGGGAAAATCAATATTAGCTAGCATAAATATAAACGATATATTTACTAAAGAGAAATTTGACTTAGGACAATTTTTCTCTAGGCTCGAGAAAGCGGCCAGTAAATTGAATATCAATAAACTACAAGTAGCACCTAGTGAGAAGATTTTCGAATTTATCTCAAAGGTTGAATTTAAAAATATGGGCAATAAGGTACTAAATAGAATTAAAATAGCGCTTTTAAATGAAATAAAGATACTTGATCTAAAGAATTCTAAGGAAATTCTAGAAATCATGCTGAAATATCATGATGACCCTATCGAAGGAGGACATTGCGGCATATATAGAACCGCAGAAAAAATAAAAAGATACTACTACTGGAAAAATATGACAAAGGACATAGCTAAATATGTAAAAGCATGTCACAAATGCCAAATAGCGAAAACTACCAAACACGTTAAAGGCCCAATGATAATAACAGAAACTCCTAACAAACCGTTCGATACAGTGTATGTAGACACAATCGGACCATTTCCAAGATCAATACATGGAAATGAGTATGCAGTTACATTAATATGTGACTTAACTAAGTACTTAGTAACAATACCAATACCAAATAAATCGGCTAAGACGATCGCAAAAGCGATATTTGAAAATTTTATACTTACCTATGGACCGATGAAGACGTTCATTACGGACATGGGTACGGAATATAAAAATTCTATACTAAACGAATTGTGCACTCTGTTGAAAGTAGAGAAACTAACATCAACAGCACATCATCACCAGACCTTAGGTACAATAGAAAGAAGTCACAGAACTTTTAATGAATATGTACGTTCCTACATATCTGTAGAAAAAGATGACTGGGATGAATGGATTAGATATTTTACATATTGTTTTAATACAACACCATCGACTGTACATAATTATTGTCCTTTTGAATTGGTTTTTAGTAAAGTACCAAACAATTTCAAAGATTTCAATGAGGTAGACACAATTACTCCATTATACAATGTGGACGATTATGCCAAAGAGGCAAAATTTAGATTAGAAGTTGCACTTAAGAGAGCAAAACATTTGTTAGAAATAAATAAAATCAAGCAAAAGAATAACTATGATAAGGATATATTAGATTACAATTTTAAAATAGGAGATTTAGTTTTACTTAGGAATAATACAGGACATAAGTTAGAGGAATCATATAAAGGTCCATACAAAATTAAAAATATAGATTTAAGAAATAATGTAACTATAGTTGATAAGAAAAATAATAAAGAACAAGTAGTTCATAAAAATAGACTTAAGCCATATAATAAATAGTATTAATTAGAACACTAAACTGGCCAGAAAAGTGAAATAATAATCTTTTTTTTTTGTAACTAAGTAATCTTATCATTAAACATTTATTAAAAACAAAATAAATTAAAATTAAAGAAATAATATTAAAATTGAATTACGTTAAATTAAGGCTAATATGCAAAACATTTTAAAACATACGATTTATGTTTACTAATAAAGTATAAATATAAGTAAAATCATTGTACTGTGTTGTGTAAAAGAATGTCCATAGAACAAAAGTTATATGAACATTCTTGTAAAGGGTGGAGGTGTAGCATGATTTTACAGTTGTCAATACCAACACAACATTTCATGTGCATAAACAAAAGAATATCCAATTGCATATAAGCAGCGACCACTTGACTCAATAGTAATGCGCACACGCGACGATCATTTGACACCTTGAGTGATCGCCGGCACTATTAATATGCACTATGTGTGTTGTTGTTGTATTGCATAGCTAGTGATTGTGTGTGGCTCTTTTCACACTTTACCGTGGGAATTATTATGGACGGCGGACGCGTGTCATATGACATCCACTTGCCCACGATAAACACACACAAACCCTTTAACATATAGTTAAGTATTAATTGTACACACTAACATGTGTTCTAGTATTAAGCCAAACAAATATTGTATTAGAAGTAAGGGGCTGATTTGGAATTGTCAAATCAGCCAAAATTTTAGTATAAAAGAAGGGACTTTTTCCCTCAAAGAATTAATTAATAAAGTCCAGTCGAACTGTGCGCTTTAATAGTGCACTCGACTAAGAAACAACAAAACAATTTACAATTTTAATAATTTTACAGTACAAAGCTAAAACAGAAAAAGGGGATTTCCCGTTTAAGTCTAATGTAAATACATACGTATGAAGTTATGTTGTCTGACGGTTGCAAGTTGCAGGTCGTTAGTAAATTAAATATTTTTTATTAAAAAATCTATTTTTCAGCTAAAATTATGTGTCTCGGAACCAATTAAGTGGTGTGTGAAACTTGGTAGTAATCCTGGCCAAAGCATTTTAATGACCAGTTATATATGTATGTCTGTAAGCATATGTATGTATATACAGGATGGCTGATATATAATGAAACAAAGTAAAGCATCATATTTTAAATTTTTTTCTTTTAATTTTATTATTCAAAAGCAAAAAATGTTGAAAAAAATCATCAAATTTTAGAATCAGTTTAGATTTGTTCGAATTGGCCACATTTGGTACGAATTATAGCCTTCAAACGGCCGACAAAGCCATCACAGGCTGAATGAAAGTGTCTCTGTGTTATTTTGCCGGCGAAACGCCGTCTTGCGATAATTGACATTTTGGTATTTTTTAGTGAGAACCTTACTCTCCAAAATGCCCCAGATGGAAAAGTCCAACGGATTGAGATCCGAAGATTTTGGTGGCCATTGTGCGGTAGAAATGAAGCGAGGAACATCCTTTTTAAGCCACTTTTGATTGACGCGTGCTGAGTGCGGCGGTGATGAGTCCTGTTGGAATGTCCATAGTCTGCGGCCGAAATGTTTGTCTGCCCAGGGCTTCAATACTGTGTTTAAGACATTTTCCCGATAATATTCGGCATTTATTTTGATCCCACGGATTATGAATACGAGCCGTTACGGCAACCCACACCCTTACCATCGGTGCCACTTGAGTTCTGGTGGCCAATCGCAGGTGTAAATTTTCAGCTGACCTCTTTGGCAAGTAAACCCGATCATTTTTCACAAACTGTTCAATTTGGAATGGCTTCTCATCGGAAAAAACCAAAATCGGTAACTGGCCACTTTCGTGCAAGCGAAGTAAGTCCTTGGCTTTTTACAACCTAACTTTTTCTTGTCCATCTATGAGCTCTTGGACGTTTTGGAACTTCAATGGCTTTAGTCCAAGTTCATTTTTCAATTTGTGTTGCATCCATTCTCGCGATATGTTCAGCTCACGAGAAATTTTTCTCCCATTGCGGCGTGGATTTTGATCAAATCTGGCCTTTACTTTTCGGATCATTTCTGGTATTGTTACCGTTTTTTTTTTTTCGTCCACTTTTTAGGCGCAATGCAACACTCCCAGTATCACGGTAATGAGCAATGATGCAAGAAACAAAAGATTTTTTACCTGTTAAATGCTGGAGGGCTCTAACGATAGGCACCTGGTAAGTTTGCTGCCAAATATAAAGCAATCACTTTATTACTCTTGAATTCCATCACGAATAACTTTTTTTTTCTGAATGCAGTAGATCAAAATGCTTTTGTAAGCTTGTAAATAATAAAATGAACTATCACTGGAATAAATTTGTCAGCTGTCAGACGAGCGGTTTACAATGACTACAACCTGAAGTTGGTTGCAATACATATCAGCCAACCTGTATGTATATATGTAAGCATATACATATATGAAATCGTTGTTAATATTTACTCTCTCTTATTTAAGTATGCTAAAACACCTTACTGTTCCTACAATACATATGTACATGCATACATAATCA
The DNA here is from genome assembly GCA_014635995.1 of Sarcophaga peregrina. Taxonomy (NCBI): domain Eukaryota; kingdom Metazoa; phylum Arthropoda; class Insecta; order Diptera; family Sarcophagidae; genus Sarcophaga; species Sarcophaga peregrina. The sequence goes on from JABZEU010000422.1 coordinate 7,046, forward strand.
TTGAAATGTATTCCATTTTAAATGGCTTATTAAGGATATGCAAATTTAAATGAACGTCTGAGGACATTTTTTACACTTTGACAATTACGATTTTGGACATGTTTTGTTAAATAATATTTCAATTTAATTTGGCTACGTATTCCTGTGATAATATCACATCCATTGAGGCTGTTTTATAGAATAAGAACAAGAACAAGAACTGTGTGCACATATTTAATGGTCGAAATGTGTTTATAAATGAGCCTTCAATGCAATTCAAATTCTATAAATCGATGAATGTTAATGAGTACATGCTGATGATTGTGTAATGAAAAGTACTTAAGTAGGAGCAATACACAGACACATGCATACATATATACATAAACATAAACTTAGTATTGGTAAAGGTAAATGAAAAGGCCTAATAAGCATCTTAAGATCGTAGGTAGCATGGAAGCAGTCTGTAAGACTGCATTGTAAAGCAAAACGTAATCATTTACGGGGTAATATAAGGAATTTAATGTGATATAATGGAACTGGCAAAACTAAATTGAGTTTAGGTTAGGAGAGGGTTAGTAGAAGATTTCATATTTAGTTTGGCATTTAAATTTAATAGTCATAAGCTTAACCCTCATAAACATATAAAATATTTAAATACTAACAAGCCATCATCATCATTATTTTAATAGCATTGACTTCAAGGCTCTTAAGCAACAGTCTTCTTAAAACCCAAACACTTGCCTTAACTACCATGGAAAGTCACAACGACAGACAGACAGACAGACAGACTATAACTTAACGAAAGTAAAGAAAAAGGAAAGAAATAAACAAAAAGCCATGATTTTGTCTAATTGCCATTGACACGCCGAAAATTATGGCCATTAATTTGCTTCCTGCGAAGAGGACTACAAACAAACAAAAACAAAATAAAAAAAATAGAAAGCCCTCCTCTGCTAATGATTATAACTCTGTGTGTGTGGTATAGACAGGGCGATGAAAGCCCCCTAGTTTAAGTTGCCACACTCATTATGGTGGGCATAAATTAATTAGAAAGAGAGAGAGAGAAAGAGACAGAGTGAATGAAAAAACGTAAGAAATATAAAATAAGTTTATAAGCGAAAAACTTATTGATTTCATTTCATTTTTATGAGCCTTACACATAAATATTCTAATAAGACAACAAGAAGGCCCTTTTTCAACATTCCCCGCCTAAGGTTAGGGATGAGCAGGAGAGTACCAGGATAACAGATGAAATAAATTTAATTATTTAATTAGTTACACTTTGAAAGAGGACAATCACAATCACAATAAAATAAAAATAAAAAACTGAACGTAAAATAAACTTAATAGGCATAATTTTATTGAAAAGTTTTTTATTAAACCAACGCGGGCATTATAATTGTGTTAAAGACAGTCAATCATTATTCATAATGGTTAGCCAATATTATTCCTCTTTTATATCCTATACACAATCAAAGAAAATGTTTATTACAGCGTGGAAAAATACAGCAAATGTTGGAACTTGTTAAACAAAACAATTTCTCTGAAGACAACAACAACAAAAAAAACTTCCGAAAGAAAAAAGTACACCAACGAATATCACACAATTTTCTGAAATTACCGAAACTATAATGCCCTAGGTAAATAAATTTCTTTAAGCAAATCCCTTAACTCCTGCATTGTAAAGGACTGTGTAGAAGACTTCACCATAAGCTAGTGTCAAGTTGACATATACATACATACATACATACATAATTGGTCATTAAAACCAAACACGATAGATGACGTTTTTGGGCTATTTTAAAGGTTTCCAAGTCTTTTTCATATGTGAAAATTAACAAATTCTACTGAAAAGTGTATGCACTACGCCAAAGTAGTTGGCAGCCCTGCAATATAACTTACATTATCAATAGCCAATAGAAACACAATTTGCGTGACGTCATTGATTCAACATGCGCAGAAAGTTTTAATTTTGTGTGCGTGTTGGCGTAATCTTTAGTTTATCATTCTTGATTAAAACTACTTCAAATAGGCAAGTGTGTGCAAGTAAAGCTGGATTCACCCATTGTTTCAAACAATCTTTTTTATATGTACAGCGTGGCTGATATATAACGCAACATAGGAAAGCGCTATATTTTTTAAAATGTTTTTTTTTTATTTTATTGTTCAAAAGCAAATTTTAGTATCAGTTTAGATTTGTTCGAATTGGCCACCTTTGGAACGAATTATGCCATCACAGGCTGCACGAAAGTGGCTCTGCGATATTTTGGACCATTCCCAGCGAAGCGCCGGAGGTTTTGGTGGCCATTGTGCGGTAGAAATGAAGCGAGGAAGCTCCCTTTTAAGCCATTCTTGGTTGACGCGTGCTGAGTCCTCTTGGAATGTCCACGGTCTGCGGCCGAAATGTTTGCCTTCCCAGGGCCTCAATACTGTCTTTAAGACATATTCCCAGTAATATTCGGAATTTATTTTCACCCCACGGTTGATTAATACGAGTGGGGAGCAAACATCGGCCGTTAAAGCGGTCCACACCATTACCATCGGCGGCGCTTGAGTTCTGGTGGCCAATCGCAGGTGTAAATTTTCAACTGACCTCTTTGATAAATAAACCCGATCAGTTTGTTTGCTTGTTCACAAAGTGCTCAATTTAGAATTCGGTAATTGGCCACTTTCGTGCAAGAGAAGTATCTTCTTGGCTATTTCCGGTGTATCTTTTTTTGTCCATCGGTGAGCTCTTGCACTTTTTGGAACTTCAATGTCTTTAGTCAAAGCTTGTTTTTCAATATGTGTTGCATCCGTTCTCACGATATGTTCAGCTGACGAGCAATTTTTCTACCACTACGGCGTGGATTTCGATCAAATCTGGCCTTCGCCTCTTCGGATAATTTCTGGTGTTGTTACCGTTTTTTTTTTTCGTCCACTTTTTGGACGCGATGCACTACTGCCATGCAATACGAGAAACAAAAAATTTATTCACATTTAAATGCTGGAGGGCTCTAACGATAGCCACCTGTGATTTTCCTGCCAATATAAAGCATTCACACTATCACGCTTAAATTCCATCACGAATAACTTTTTTTTGAATGCAATAGATCAAAATGCTTTTGTAAGCTTGTAAATAATAAAATGAACTGTCACTGGAATAAATCTGTCAGCTGTCAGACGAGTGGTTTGCAAATGATAACAACCTGAAGTTGGTTGCATTACATATCAACCACCCTGTATATGAACTTGTATCGGA
>JABZEU010000423.1:0-10261 GCA_014635995.1 Sarcophaga peregrina
ATTCGCTATACTGTTCGAACCACGACATTTACTTCAAACGTAACCGTTCTTCTGCTCGCGTTAACACTAACAACTCTTCGATAAACTTTACTACAGATGCCACTTGCAACTTCACACCGCGACTTTTACTTCATACGCAACTGCACACAAGGCTGACTGAATTCACTCTGATTGGTTGTCTACTTCCTCCTGGCCTTTTATATGCGAACCTCTTCAGTCTGCTGATAGTTCTCGAAGGAGAATGTTCGCGGTTTCGAATTCAGGAGTATTCCATTGCAACCACATTGTTTGTTGTTATGTCTGGTTGCTTGCATGCTTGTTGTTGCTAGTTTACTTATACTAAGTTCGATGTATGTGTTAGTGTGTATTTGTGGCGTGTGTATCGTGTACGCATTGCCTCATTGTCTTTGTATTTGTATCTTTTATTTATCGTTAATGTTAAACGATATTAGGTCGTTTTGCTATGCGTAACAATATTTATACCAATCGATATCCGTGGCTGAAACAGATTTTTAGCTACCCGGTACTTCACATGATTGGTCATAAGATTTTTTAAAATCATAGTTGTTTTTCAAATAAAAAACATTTTTAATATCAATAAAAGGTTATTGGACCTTATATTTGTAAACAAGTCTTCTGTTAACACACCTTCTCCCAAACATCCTAAAATTCATAGTTTATCTGAATCGTTTTTTTTTTCTCGTACGGACTTTTAACTGCTAACCAGACTTTTAAATGCACATTTCCACCACACCGTATAAGTCGACACAACATTCGCCTCTACTATGTTTAGGTCCACTGTGGCATAGAGTGGAACGAAATATCCGACGAACTAGCATAGACGGGATCGAAGATGTATGAGGAGGAGACGATAGATGGGAATACGCGGTCGTAGAAGAATATTTTTCCAAATTGGAAAAGGCACCATAGAATTCAACAAACCCTGGCTGGTCCAACATGCCATGTTGACAGACTCTATTTGTCCTACCAGGATTACTGCAGAGGCTGCCATGATGTGAAGGAAACGGAATCGGTACATCACCTTATATTCCCTTCATTTCAGGTCAGATGTCATCAGTTTTAGATTGATAGAACGTTTGAAGATTTGGGCACGGTAACTGACGTGCCATTGAGTGAACTAGCCGCTTTCACCCAGAGCTTGTGGTGCTCCAATCGCACCACTAACAGACACAGTGACAAGATAGCTTACCTCATACTGGACGACACAATGGAACATCGATTGAATTGGCCTGCGAACGGCAAGCTACTATTTGCGATTCTCCTGCGAATTATTTAATAATGGAATGAAATATTATTGTACAATGAAAATATGGAATTTTTAGAACAACTGTCTTAAGAGGCCTAAACTGAATTCTGACTGAATTCTTACTACTGGTTGCCTACTTTGTCTTGCCCTTTTATATGCTTATTCAAACAGCCTGACGAATATTCTTGGATAGAATGATCGTATTTTCGCTTCCTCAAGAATTCTATCGCGACTTAATTGTTTTTTGTGTATTATTGTTCACTTTGCTTATTTTTGCGTTCGCTTAGTTGTTTATTTCCTTTTCTCAGCTAATGTTGTTGTTTACTTGTAACAAGTTCGATGTATTTGTTAGTGTAGCTTCTGTTTATCATTCACTTCTGTTTGGGGGCTGTTACCTTTCTGTAAGCACGATATCGTTAAATCGTTTAATTATTTTAAACGGTACAACCCAGCTGGTTTGAACCTTGGGGGAAAAGCATTTCTTCCGCTTTTGATAGAGCAGAAGTAGTGCTCCCTTCAGGAAGCCCTCCGTGTTTGCTGAACGATCATAACTGGCTTTCATTTTATCACTTACCACCGCTATCATCTCGAAAGGTGTGCCTGATATACTGTTGCAGCTGTCCTCGACCTCTTATTACGGGACCTTTAACTACAATACACTGGGTACAGTTTGCTATCCACTCCATCACTAATTGCTGACAGCCAACCAAATATAAACATTGTTTTAGCCGTTCCATCGTCTTTGTCCGTCCAGGGTTTCTCCGCTAGCTGCATTATGGAACTCATTTAATTCTTCCTTCATTTTGGATGAAGGCACCACTATTAGGTTGGCTGCCATCAGCATGAAGCATTTAAGTTTAGAATTTCGTCCGATTTATTCCAAAAGTTCATTCAACATCTCTTTCAATTTCCTCGTCCTCCACATCTTCAATTTTTCGCACTTTGCTAACTTGTGGTCTAGAAAACGTGCGAGCGGACTCGTTGTCTTTTGGGTCGCGTATACTGTTAACAAACGCCTCGGTTTTAAAGTTGTCTATCAACGGGTGGTTTACTCCTGGGCATGTAGCCTTTTCAGTGCGGCGACTTAACTCCATGCGGTGCGCGTTGAAAAATGATGAACTACGGTTTACTCATACATTAAAACTTGACGCTATTGGGTTTTCCCAACATTTTTTACATTGCATCAAATCATATATGATGCATCGAGATCGAAATCCATGCAAAATAGGTGATCTGGATTTTCCCAGGGTAGTCATCTCAGTGCTCTGTTGTTTTTAATGTTCATTAGCTATCGCCCTTATGCTATTCGTCATAAGAATATTCTTTTGTATGATGTCAAAACTTGCGTATACTTCTGTAATTTGGGATCTCCAAGACAACTTATATATCTAAAAAGGTTGGAATCGGTCCAAAACACTCTCTATTACATATTGTGCATTTCATTAGTCCCGGGCAAAAGACGGTAAGAAACACCAATAGAGGACACCGGTTTCCTTTAAAAATGTTCAACAGAAATAAAAAGTTTTTTTTATAAAAAATTGCCGGGAACGCTTGCCACAGGTCTAATAAGCTTATTTAACCTGATTAACGGACTTCCGCGCCTCTGCTTCTTGCGCGCCTACGCCATTTTATCATACCAATCGATGACAGGGCTTCCTCTATTTAGTGCTTCCAAATGATACAACTCTTCGCCGACTTCCACATCAAATACCAGTCTCACCGGAGCATTCTCCTCCCTTATAACGACATGGCCGAGCCAACGCAGCCGCTGGATTTTAATACGCTACCCAATGTCTATGTCGTTGAGGAGCACATACAGCTCACAGTTAGATAGGATGCGGAAATCATCGTCAACTCGACTGGACCGAAGATCTTACGTTGTACTTTTTTCTCGAATACTCTCAAGGGTGCTGTATCAGTTCTTCATAGGGTTAATGGATCTGCGCCATAAAGAAACACGGGTAGGATGAGCGTCTTCTAGAGAATCAGTTTTTCGCACGAGAGAGGTCTCTCCTACTCAATTATCTATTGCGACCATAGTACCACCTGTTGACAAGAATAATCCTGCGTTTGATATCCAGACTGACATCATTTTTGGTGGTAACTGTATCAAAAGTATAGTTATCGGCGGTAATCTGAGAATCAATACTCCGCACGTCTCCATTTGTCGATAACATATACTTTGTTTTGCCCTCATTTAATGTCAGACCCATCTTAGTAGATTCCGTTTCAATAGCACTAAAGGCAGCAGTAACATCTCGCTTTGTACGCCCTATGATGTCGATGTCGTCAGCGTTCGCAAGTAAAGGGACACTTTTTTGAAAAATAGTGTCATTGCGATGCAGTTCTGCTTTTCGCGGAGCAGTCTCCATGACGAAGAGGTGGCATGATAAGGGTTTGCCTTAGTATCAAAATGTTCGGAGAGTTCCATACCTACCTTGGCGAAGCTGCAGGAATTGGTCAACGTCATTCTGCAGAGACACTGAGCTCAAACATTGCAGCAAAAACGCGATCCCTTATGGAACTATTGAAGCCTGCCGTATAGTCGACAAAAAGCTGGTGTGTGTGCACTTGTTCTTCGTGGGTCTTTTCCAGGATTTCGCGTAGAGTGAAGATCTTGTCGATGGTGGACTTGTAATATTTTGTAAATGTATAATATGTTGTAAGTAAGCAAAGCAAATTTAGATTTTTATTAAATTATCCACAATACGCCAGATAAATGAATTTTCCTTCAGTCAACATTTGGGTCGAATTTGTACACGGCGAATGTGAAAGAAGTATGGATGAATACTGTGTATATAAGTAGATATCGCTTCTTTATTGCAACATAGTCATATCTCAAAAAATTAAAAATTTGTAGTTACTTAAGCAAAACTGCTCTTTTAGACATTCTGTACATGTTGAAAAAAAACCAAGCTGAACCGAAGTTAAGGAAAAAGTGTTTCCGGGAATTAGATCATAGGACTTATGTCTTGAAAACTTAAATCGCATTTTGCCAAGTTCAAGTTTTTTTGAGATATGACTATGTTGCAATAAAGGAGCGATATGTACATTTGCTTTTATGTATGCATGTTGTTGGGTATGCAACATTGTTAACATGCAACACTGTTAATAAGCAACGCTGTTTTACAAACGCTATTTTCAAATGTAACGTTTCTAATTGGCAGTCTGCATCTAGTTGGCTAGCGAAGTGTGTGTGTACAAGTGTTTAAACAATTATAAACCATTAGGCTGTTTTTAAAATAAAGTTTTTCCCCTAGTTATATAATATTAAAATACAACGTGTGTTTCATTACGCTGTCACAACAAATTGGCGACGAGGATAATTGGAAGAAAAGTTTTTGTTTTTCGAAAGAAAAAGTGTTTTTTTTATTATATAATGGCGACATCACCACTGGAACAGGTACTTGCAAAAATCCTGGTACAACAGCAAGAGGCAGCAAGTCGCCAGGAGAAACAGCTTTTACTGCAGCAACAACAGCTTCAAAAACAATTTGATTTGTTTGAACGCCAAGAGAGACAAATGGTCTCTCAGCAGAAAGCATTTCAAGACATCTGTAATCGCGGTCCAACACAACCCCCAACAGCGGAGGAAGGTGCCACAGCAGGACATCCATCGAGCATGTTCAACAGAGAACATCTCATGGACATTTTGGGAAAACAGATGACTGAATTCGTGTATGAACCAGACGAAAACAACACATTTGGTTCCTGGTACTCAAGGTACGAAGAACTATTTTCAACTGATGCAGTAAATTTGTCAAACACAGACAAAACACGCTTGCTACTAAGGAAAATGAGCCAAAGTGTGTATCAACAGTATGCAGACGTCGTTTTACCACTGAAACCATCGGACATTTCATTTGAAGTAACATTGGAAAAAATGAAAAACATGTTCGGCAAGAAAGAATCACTCTTCAGCAGCCGATACAAGTGTTTTCAAACTTGTAAATCGGAAATTGAAGACTACGGGGTGTACATTGCAAAAGTTAACCGCCTCTGCGAAAATTTTCTACTGGAGAAGTTCACAAAAGATAATTTAAAATGTCTCATTTTTGTCAGTGGTCTTCAGTCACCAAGGGACGTAAATTTCCGCAATGAAATTTTAAGAATGCTGGATGAGGAAAAACCCGTAAAGCCGGTAACTTTAGAATCCATCAACCAGGAAATTCAGCGTACAATTCAACGTCAGCATGACACCAAAATGATTAGCAACAACCAACAGACATCAGTTTACACACAAGCCATTCATACAAAACAACACACAAGTAAGTACGTCTCTAACCATAATAAGAATAATTCGAAAACACCTTCAACACCATGTTGGTTTTGTGGCGCTATGCACTACTCAAAAACTTGTCAATACAAGAATCATAAATGTAAGCAATGTGATAGAGTAGGACATAAAGATGGTTATTGCAACGTGAAAAACAACAACAAACAACATCATTCAACAATGCGTCAACAAGCAGCAACTGCACACAGGCAGCAATCAAATTCTAATAAGAATTCAGCACAGACAAGAACCATTGATAACAGAATTGATAATTGGTTTCATCGTAAACATGTAAATGTTTTACTCAACAATCATAATGTCGAACTTCAACTGGACACAGCTTCAAACATTTCAATAATTTCAGAGCAGATATGGGCCAACGTAAATCGCCCCAAATTGACCTCAACAAAGCGTATTGCAAAGGACGCTAATCGTAACAAAATTGAATTTATTGGAGAATTCAAAGCCAAAATTTCATTTTTGAATACAACCAAAACTATAACAATTTTTGTGACAACAGTTCATTCACTGAACATAGCAGGAACAGATTTTTTCGAGGAATTTGGTCTTTGGGAAATTCCAATCAACACATTTTGCAAGTCAGTCAGAAAATCAAATGCTGATCATCACATCAACAATTTTGTTAAAGAATTTCCCAAAGTTTTTGAGAAGAAGTTGGGTCATTGTACTAAAATCAAAATCCACCTTCCACTTAAACCAGATGCAGTTCCAAAATTTTGTCCGAAACGTCCAGTACCATATTCAGTAATCACGCTAGTGGATGCTGAACTTGATCGATTAGAAGAAGAAGGCGTAATTACACCAACCAACTATTCGGAGTGGGCAGCCCCTATAGTTACAGTGAGACGCTCTAGCGGTAAAATCAGAATATGCGCAGACTATTCAACAGGCCTCAACGAAAATGTTGAAGCTCATTTTCATCCACTACCTCTACCAGAAGATATCTTCATGTGTCTTAATAATCGTAAGTACTTCACGAGACTAGATTTTAATGACGCATATTTACAATTTGAAGTTGATGACACAACAAAGTCCATCTTAACTATCAACACACATCGAGGATTGTATACGTTTAATAGGCTAGTCCCTGGAATAAAGTCAGCACCAGGCGCCTTTCAACAGGCTATAGAAAAAATTCTTACGGGCATTCCAGAGGCCACAGCATATTTAGACGATGTTATCATTGCAAGTGAAACAATCCAGCAGCACTTACAATCAGTACGAGATGTTTTAAATCGGTTTTCAGAATATGGCATGACAGTCAATTTTGATAAATGTGAATTTATTCAACCGCAGATCAAGTACTTGGGTCACATAGTTAATTCTATGGGTATCAGACCAGATCCAGACAAAATTTTCTCAATCACCAATTTACCTAGACCTCAGAACGTCAGTGAGCTCAGATCATTTCTTGGTTCTATCAATTTCTACGGTAAATTCATCAACACAATAAGATCTCTAAGAGCACCTCTCGACGAGTTACTACAAAACAATACTAAGTGGTATTGGTCATCAAAGTGTGAGAATTCATTTCAAAAGTTTAAGCAGATTTTAACATCGGACTTAATGCTTACTCACTATAACCCCAAGTTACCCATTATAGTTTCAGCAGATGCTTCAATGCAAGGTTTAGGAGCACAAATTTCACACATCATGCCAGATGGAACGGAAAAGCCGGTTGCACACGCATCAAGATCTTTGACGGCAGCAGAAAAAAACTACGGGCAGATAGAGAAAGAAGCACTAGCATTAGTGTTTGCAGTAAAAAAATTTCATCGCATGGTGTATGGCAGGAAGTTTTTACTCCGGACTGATCATAAACCATTACTGGCAATATTTGGTTCAAGAAAAGGTATTCCAGTTCATTCAGCAAGCAGACTTCAGAGGTGGGCACTAACAATGATGACATACAACTTTGATATCGAATACGTCAAAACAGATGATTTTGGTAATGTTGATATGTTATCCCGATTACTACCATCAAAGCAACCGGAAGATGAAGATTTTGTAATTGCATGTGCCACTCTTGAATATAACATCAAGTCTATTTTAAAGGATAATCTACAATCAATACCACTTACACATCATATGGTACTACAAGCAACAGACAAAGATGCAACAATACAAGCAGTTCTTCACCACATTCAGTCATCGTGGCCCAGGAAATCGAAAGACCTTTCTAGTAACGATCTACTACCATTTTTTAATCGCCGATCATCATTATCAGTTGTCGACGGTTGTTTACTATTTGGTGAACGAATCGTAATACCACAAATATTTAGGAACAGAGTTCTAAAAATTCTACACAAAGGACATCAAGGCCAACAACGCATGAAATCAATTGCACGCAGTAATGTTTATTGGCCCAACATTGATCAACAAATTGAAGAATTTGTTCGACTATGTCCACATTGTCAGACAAACACAAAATCACCAGCAAAGACATCGTTATGTTCCTGGCCAATATCAACTAAACCGCTCCAACGCGTTCATATTGATATTGCAGGTCCTATTCGTGCACAGTATTACTTAGTCATAGTTGACTCATATTCAAAATGGCCAGAGGTATACCAATGTAACACCATATCCAGTAAAAAGATTATTGATCTTATGTCGGATTACACAAATAGATACGGATATCCAAACTTAATAGTATCAGACAATGGTACTCAGTTCGTGAGCGCAGAATTTGAACAATTTTGTAATCAACGAGGTATACAACACATAAGGACAGCACCTTATCATCCACAAAGCAATGGACAAGCAGAACGTTTCGTCGATATAATTAAAACTGCAATTAAAAAAGCATATGATAATGATTCAAAAGACAACAAAAATCTTCAAGAATTTTTATTACAATATCGTTCGACTCCTAACTCAAATTGTATGGAAGGGAAAACTCCCTCGGAACTATTCATTGGTCGAAAACTTCGTACGGAAATCGATCTCATAAAACCGCAAGTTTCTCCCAAAGTTACACGTAACACAAAAATGGAAGAACAATATAATAGAAAACATGGCACAGGTCATCGTAAATTTCAGATAAATCAACAAGTTTTCATAAAATCCTACAAAGGTAATAAGATGACATGGCGTCCAGGCATTATAATTGGAAAGGTTGGTCATGTGAATTATAACGTGAAAATCAAAGATGCTGATACAGACAGAATTATAAAATCACATGCTAATCAGATTCGTAAAAGATACGTGAATGAGAATACCCATGATTCTATGACTTACAATTTACAACCATTATTTAACCAACCAGTTGAAGATGCACAACCACTACAGGACAGTCTCCAGCCCCATAATCAAAATGTCAACGAATCAGTCGATACGTCTTCAAACACCGATGACAATCCAAATGAAAATATTTCACCACCACGCAGGCGCTCCACACGTAACAGGCGTACTCCAGCATGGCTCCGGGACTACGAGGTTCATCATTAACAAGGAGGGAAATGTTGGGTATGCAACATTGTTAACATGCAACACTGTTAATAAGCAACGCTGTTTTACAAACGCTATTTTCAAATGTAACGTTTCTAATTGGCAGTCTGCATCTAGTTGGCTAGCGAAGTGTGTGTGTACAAGTGTTTAAACAATTATAAACCATTAGGCTGTTTTTAAAATAAAGTTTTTCCCCTAGTTATATAATATTAAAATACAACGTGTGTTTCATTACGCTGTCACAACACATGTCATTATATAATTGCATACATTCATGTAAGCAAGTATCTAAACAACTCTCTCTATGAGAATTATAAAAATAATAACGAAAATTCTTTAGATATTCATTATTGTGACTGTTATAAAGTAATTGATCTTAAAACTGTTCATAAGTGTTTTCTGAACATTTTAGCTCTTTGTATTTTTCTTTTAAAAACTATCCTTTAATGATTTCACCATAAATTTTTAATTGAAGTAAAATCTTGCTGTCTTTTTCAGTTTATATTTACAAGTGCAGTGAAAGAAAGCATTTATCTCTTGTCCACCATGGCCTAAAGGTAAATATCTTCACTCACTCTTTCGCTTCTCGTTTATACTTTTTTTTTATTTCTTTCTTTCGTTTCTTTTTGTTTACAATAACGTACACAGATTCTGTTTGCAGAAGAAGTAAAAATGCAAATGAAAAAAATATTGCTTTCAGTCGCCATCAATGAAAGCTGTTGTCAATTTATCTTTTAGTCATTTTTTATTTTCTTCAGATAAAAAAAATTGAATGATAACTCGAAAAAACGTGCGATAAAACATGTCAGTAGAAGGGTTTACTAAAAAGTGATGATATTTATGCTGTTTCTCATATTAAAGTAAAGCCAATACCACATAAAATCAACACATCTAAAGATTTTGTTCAAAAAATTTTTTTTGGTTTCTATGTGGTATTCGAATACTATAAATCTGCAATAAAATAATCTAATAATCATGATAATTGAGTTCCGTTTTTGTCCAATATTTACATTACAATTAAAGTAATCCCATTAAGAGCAGTGTTATTGAGAAAGAAATTCAACTAATGCAACTTTGCATCGTCGTTGATGTATTTGTCTTACATTTTTCCCATTTGTATATATTGTTATGAAAATGGAAACGGTGTATCATCGTTTAACATTAAAATCATGAACGAAAGCTACAAAAACAAAGACAACGAACTTATTACATGGGAGAAAAGGGGATAGAAAAATAAGCGCACGCAA
>JABZEU010000424.1:0-10256 GCA_014635995.1 Sarcophaga peregrina
TTTTTTGCAAAGTTCTTGGTTGTCATTTGATTATTTAAAATTTTAGCCAAGAGATCACCGTGCTCTTTAGTTTTTCTCGAACCTCAGTCGTACTATGATTTTATCATGGACTGGTGGTGTGACTAATGGAACTTGGTGTTCAGTTTCATGTTTTTCCAATAATTTTGCTTCAATTCCCTTCATTTGTAAGGACAATTCATTCATTTTGTTAAAAAGCAATTTCTGTTGAATAAGTTGTGTTTCATGATTGATTTTTGTTTGTAGATTCAATCGTTCCAGTTTAGTTTCGAAGCGTGTATAATCACACGAATAAATTTCCTCAGAGACGACATCAGTTATGGACTGTATTGATGCAGAAAAATATGAAATAATTTTAATTTAATTCTCGTATTTAAAATAAATGATAGAGAAGTCGTACCTTTGTTTCACCCACTACAAAACTCTGTAGACCCCAAATGCTCAGTAAATATAGGAGCTCTCTGCAGTAATTCATGCTTGCAATGATAACCTTGTATTGATGTCGTCCTTCAATGAGCGTTGCCTTTTATACATTTCTGTAGGCACAGCGATAAGTAAGAAATAAAATAAATTCCCGACATTATTTATGGACTGTTCCTGATGTTTTAATGTTGCCTCGTCTTGGTTCTTTAAATATTGATAATAAAATTATAGATACAGTTAACGCATAAAGTATACATCCACTGTTAATCTTTTTGAATTAAATACACGTATGTACTGATCGTTATTAATATTGTTACGAAATTGGAAAGCTCCAAAAACAACACAAACAAACGTAATGTAAAGTAAGTGAAATTCATGCGGTTTTGAAGATTGATTATAGAATGATTCATTTATTTAAAAATTGATTTGCTTAAATACTACTTATGAGAATCTAACTACTTATCTAATATTGAGTAATTTTTATAAATCACTCAATAATTTTTATTCAATCTTAAAATTAATTCCACTAAATATTAACGCATACTTCAGGTTTTTTGAGTATTTAGTTTATTATATCTCAGTTGACATACATTTGTTATTATGAAAGAGTCGGGTGTTTTATTCGAACAAAGCGAATTATGTTCGATCACCAAACCAATGCATTTGTATGTTGTACTGCTGAAAGTGTTATGAGTAAGCGGGCAATGACCGTCTTATTATTAAAAGAGTTTCTTGTTACTCTGTGTGGATTGCTAAAAGATGTTACAATTAATTTTGTTACTGATCTTACCTTTATTTGAAATTGATTCCACGTGTTTAAGTACAGTAAATACAAAGAGTGGATACACTAAAGTGAACAAAAGCTCATTAAATAAAACAATGGAGATGATTACGTGATCAAAGAATAAACAAAAATATAGCAACAACATCAGCCTAAAAGAATACAAACGATAAAAGATGAAAACAACCAACAACAAAGTGCAGCTTAAAAAAATAATAAAATAGAGGATAATCAAATGCACAAGCAACAACTACTCTGCCTGGACGAAAGTTAATAAGAAACAACAAAAATGGAAAGAAGTTGTTTAAATTTTTAGATTGTTTTTGAAGGCCGTCATCATTCTTCGAGAGTATTCATCACACTTATAATCCAGCGATATAAAAGGCAAGACAAAGCGAGCAAGGACAGAGTTCGAATGAAGAAAATCGTGTGAGACGACGTCAAGTTGGTTAAAGTGAGAATTAAGTCAGTGTGTGTGAAACACGAGATCGAGCTATAATTCAGTCAGACTAGTGTGCAGACAAGTTACATGTGGAGAAAACAGACGTTAGTGATGTACTTACTAAAATGTTATGAGCAAAGAAGAACAACTAACAAGTGCTGTTGTTTACAGAAAGGTTGTAAGCTGAGAAATGAAGTGTAGACTATCTTTGTATACATGCAGGAAATAAAGAACTGATTTAAAATTAAACACTTGTTTATTTTTATTTTATTTCCAATCTACGAACTCATATTTTATAGAGCGACTCAAGTTGTATGGAAGTGAAATTCGTGCAAAGTGTACCCCCTTAAAATGAAAATTAGTTTTTTTATGACGACATTTAAAATATTTCGGCTCCAGCTTTAACCTCTCGTGAGCTGGACCATTTTGAAAAAGGATATATTTTTGAATATTTTGTTAATTTAAGGATCTGTTTCCCTACAGACATGTACAATATCTATATCCTAAGAAAGGTTTTTTAAGGCGCGTCCAACAGTGTATACAATTTGTCTAAGGACGATCATCCATACCCTTTCTTTAAGGATATTCTGCAAAAATAACGGTTTTTGAATTTTTGGTTTGGGGGTGTTTGTAATAAAAATGCCAAATTAACATATTTTAATCTTTAGTCGATTTAATTAAATGCGGGTCTCAGCTTTTTCTGAAATTCGCGCAAGTTCGTGTTTTAAAAAAAATGCAATGGAGTGGCAGCCCTTCATTGTAACTATAACAATTGGGTATCAAATTTTTTCTTTGGTCAGGTAAATAATTTAGATTCGTGCAATATTTGCTCTGGAATATTTGAAAATGCAATTTTGTGGTAACTCTAATTTGACAGCGTATTTAGTTTCTAGATCATGTATGGATTTAAATAGAACTAAAGAAAGAAAAAAAGAAATGTTTCACGACTTTTTGACGGAATATTTATTTACCAAATTAAAAAAATTATGGTTTATATTTACAAAACGGCAAACTAGAATCACTACAAAACGGAAAATACATGATAATTTTTAATAATTAAAGACTCAAGCAGACTGTTTTATCAGCATCCATGAAATTAACCCTAAAATCATCACAGAAAATTTAATTTTTATAAACTCTTTATATTTCTATGAATAAATTTTAGTTGTTATTTTTTGAAAACAAAGTGCTACTCATGGCATGTATTCATGGCCAGCCACATGATAAAGCAGCAGTTCCCAAAGTATACAACTTAAACCCAAATATATTTATGTGAACCAAATCGGTCTAGCATAAAATATTTTAAGATTTTTAACTCCTTTAGTAGTTCTGATGGAATGAAATTTGATTTTATTTTGTATAGAAGGGAAGTTTTTAATTTAGTTTTAAGATGACCATAAAACAGACCATATAAGACCCATGTAACATACAAGGGTTTTAATTAGAAATATAAATTATGAAATTGATAACAGAAATCAAAGTCAAAAATAACAAAAAAAAAAAAAAGAAATGCCATTATATTTCTGAGAACATACAAACACACTCAGACACATATAAACAGTGATTGACAAAACAATGGAAACTCTTTCAAAAATGTATTTATGTGTTCTAATCGGACAAAATCGGAAATTGGAAAGAAAAATATTGGAATAAATATATGTGCAATTCATTAACATTAGGCATGCTAATCGGGAAGTCCCGAACCTCGAAATCCCGGGATTTTCGGGATTCACAAAATCCCAAATCCCGCGATTTTTAAAAGTTTGCTCCCGGGATTTTCGGCATTGTGAATTCATATTTTTTTTGACCCTACAAAAGGTTCTGAAGCAAAATTCTATATCACTTGACTTCGATATTAGCTTTTCAGATGAGGAAAACCCCATTTCCATTGATAAAAAGTAATTTGATGCCATTGAAGTATGCAAAAGCCCTATAAAAGGAATTAATAGGGTAACTGATTTAGTACTCAACTGTCCAAAGAAATATATTTATTTACATCAGGCGATAGTAGAGGTGAATATTTACAAGCTGAATACAGCTATTTTGGAACTACTTTATCAACAAATGTTGATTGCGAGAAGTGTTTTTTAACGGCAGGGTATGTTTACAACAAAATTCGTTCAAGCCTATCCGATCATATGTTAGATGCTTTAATCTTTTTATTGGAATCCAAATAATTTTCTAAAAACTAATGCATTTGCATACTTATGGCTAATTTTTATTTTTTTTTTTTTAATTTGCGCTTTTTTGCTACTTTATGTCTTGTATATAATACTTCTGATATACATACATAATTGGAATACAAATGATTTTGTTAACAAAATATTTTTATTATTAAGAGAAAATCGCGATTTTTCCCATGATTTTTCGGGATTTTTGGATCTCGAATTATTCCGAAATATCCCGGGATTCGGGATTTTGTAAATCCCAATTTTTAAAAATCGATCCCGTTTGGCATCCCTAATTAATTTGCAATAAAATATAAAAAAGCTATATTATTGAAGTATTGAAGCCTTCCTCCAAAATAATGAGTGTCTACTGTTTTGGCCATAAAAAACTTTTTGTTTAATTTTGAAAATTCTGATTTGTTTAGTCCATATTTATTACATTTTGAATTCTTTTTTTTTTTTTTTTTGCTGAAATTCAGCATTGAAATCGTTTATTATAAATAAACAGCATAAATATTTTGAGAATTTTTTAAGAATATATTTAAAAAGTTTCAATTGTTTTGTCAAGCACTGTTTATATGACGGCAGTGCTTCTGCGATCAACTTGTTTATATTCGTCTTCAACTGATAATATTTATAACACAGCAAGGGAGCTCAATATATTTAGAACCTCAACAAAATAAAAAAAAAGGAAATACAACACACATGCACACAACATTTACATACATACATACATAATTGGCCATTACAACCCTTCCGTCAGGATTACGACCTAGCTTCTCACACCACTTATGTTGTGTGCGTTAATTTTATACATGGGTGGCGGGACCTACAGTTTAAAGTCGACTCCGAACGACAGATTTTTGAGAAGCTTTTCATGGCAATTTTTACTCTCAGTGTCTTTGCCAGAAATCTGCTGAGAGGAAGTCGCCGAAGAAATATTTTTCGTTTTGATGTCTGACCTGGGATACGAACCCGGGCCTTTCGTCTAATAAGCCAACACACTACCCACTAGACCACGGCGACACTAGACCACGGCGACACAACATTTATTCCAATTAAAATACTTTATTTGATGCCAAAGTGAATTGCTATTCCTATCTCACGTAGTATAAAAAAGAAATTATTTGTCAGCGTTAGTAGGCAGCATCATTCATATTTAAATTGCCTAGTTTAATAGGCGATGTTAGTGATTAAAATATAAATTCTAAAAAACATATTCGCCCCATCGGATTAGGGATTCCATCAATTTTTTTGTTTTGGGCAAGGTTATGGTGGAAACTGAATGGTTGTTTAACGAATTATTTAGAGTACTTTGTATACATACAGTTAGCTTAAGAAGTAAATGTCCATTGCTATTTTGCATGCATTTTAAATAAATATTCATGCACAAATACCACCGGAAAATGTATTGTAATGTTACTCTGAAATGCGCTTGAAATAAAATCATATATTTGCTTATTTAAATGCATTCAAACTTTAAAATTTTAAAGCAAAATATGGTGACTACATCAGATATCAAATTGTTAATTGCTTGTTGTTTTCTTTTTTCTCTTCATCGTTTGTCAATCCAAATTCCGGGCTTCTGGGAACATCTGGAGACGATCAAATTGATCAAATTATTTTTAGTTTGAATGTTTTATTCCTTTAATAGTTTTCATTTAAGGTTTTTGAGCTATTTCTATTACCTGGTTACAGATATATGCTTTATTTGCATGCTACAATTCAATAGTCCTTCTTTTGTGTTATGAAAAACAAATCGCAAGTTCTGACCTGGAAAATGCTTTCTACTACGCCTAACAACTGTTTGTCAGTTTGAAAAATTTTTTTAGAAGATTTCTATTTATTAACTGCCATGGAATTTATCATCCTCAACATGGAATTCTTGTTAACAAAGCTGTGAGACATTATTCAACACATGTCTTCCTCATCCATTGTACACCACCCGCATATTTGTTAAAGAAATTCAATTCCCCTCAACTTCTGTGACAAAACACTTCACGCGTCATTGTGTTTATCTACAGATGATCTCAGATTGTTTTGATAATTCTTTTAATTTTTTTTGTTAGAATTTCACAAATTCTTCTTTTCTTCCATTTTCGGGTCTTTTCAACAGTCAAAAGTACTTTGGATCTTTCTTAAACCGGTGAATCCGTTTTTGTATTAATACCCGCGACTTTCGCTTTATTGTTTCAAAGACGAAAAGAATTTTTATTGAGAACTTCTTTTACATATTTTTATTCCAAGTTTTGCATTTTTAGTCGAAATCAAACTCGTCAGGTGCACTCCTAGCATTCGATCAGAATCCTTTTAGAATTCTTTGCAGCTACCTGTTAATAAATATTTGCGATGGACACATTCAGATGTTACACTTGAAATGTAACCACAGAGTTTACTTTTAAGTTGGATTCGTATAACTTCCGTAATGCGGTTATTACGAGCAGGGGGAACTGGCTTGGAATAAATCATCTACTGATAGCAAAACTGAATATCAACGAGTTTCATGTTCTTGAGATTGAAATTAGAAGGCTATAGTTCGAACTGATGATCATACGGTCCCGAAATATGACATTTTCTCATCTGACCATCTTGAGTTGGATTTTCGTAGATTTTGAAAAAATAAATATTTAAATAAATAATAAATATGAAATAAATCATTCAACAAGAATTGTTAAATGACTAAATCAGGCAATCATACTGTCCAAGGATTCATTCATTCATGTTCCTTAAATAAGAATCTGTATTCTACTACGAGGAGTACAATTTTCATTATATTTTCAGCAGACATAACTGTCTCCACAAATTACAAATAGTCATGGTATTATTGTTATCATATATAGCATAATTGGTCATTACAACCTTTCAGTCAGGATTGCGACCTAGCATCTCGCCCCACTCTATGTGTTAATTTTATACACGAGTAGCGCGACCTACAGTTTTCAGTCGACTTTGAAAGACAGATTTCTGAGAAGCCTTTCGTGGCGATTTTATTTACTCTCAGAGTTTTTGCCAGAAATCTGCTGAGAGGAAATCGCCGAAGAAATATTTTTATATTTTCGTTTTGGTGTCTGATCTGGCATTTTAACTCGGGCCTTACGTCTAATTAGTCAACATACTGCCAATTAGACTGCGGCGACTGTTATCACAATATTTTGTTTGACATCATTTACGTCCATGCAAGTTACACACTCACTCGTCCGACTGTTTGCTAGCGAATCAATGGTTCCCAAAATAATGCGTTTATTCGTCATGTCCTTTGGATATCTTAAATGACGATAACTTGTTACTTTACAAATGTTTTATAAATAAGACATCGCAATATAAATATAAATTGCTTCATTTGAATTTGTTGCTAAGGAATACGCGATGTCGAGAATTATAATAATCAAAATCAAAGTAATCAAATCCATGGTAATCCATAAAAGGACAAGAATCTACAACAGAATTGTTATCTGATTTTCAAATAGATTTAGATATCATCGTTAAGAGCATAAATTTTTAAATTCAATTCAATTTTGTTTGTTATTTTCATTATATTTTATTTTAGAGATAAGATTTGATTATTATGCACTCTGATCAATGCTTTTGAACTAAATTTTTCTTTTAAAAGAGATCTGACTTTTTCAAAATCAGAATTATCGAACTCATACTTTACAACAATTCCAATTTTGCAGTAGTAAAATCTTAATAAACCAAATGCAACAAATCTGTATCAGGGTAAGTAAAACAAATCACTAGTGCTGATAAAGAGAATAATATTGTGTGAGTAACAGTCTAATAGCCAATGAATATACGTTTCACATGCAATCGTACAGAATATATTGTTACCTTTCTACCTTTTTAAAAACGTTTAGATTATGAGTTCGTTAATTGCAAACCAAGTAAAAACAAATTTGTGTTTATTTTAATGATACCCCTTTATTGTCCGCACTTTATTATGTGCCACTGTTTCCAATTTATACAATGTACACAACAGTAACTACAACAATTTATTGCTTGTTCGATATTACTCACAAACAACTATTCGCTACACGACTTTTTACATCGCACACAACTTGTCTTCACCGCGACTGTTTAGTTAACATGCAACTTCACGCAAGGCTGACTGAATTATAACTGACTGGTTGCCTGTCTTGTATTGCTCTTTTATATGCGAACGTCTTCAGTCTGATGATGGTTCTCGAAGTGGAATGTTCGGTGTTTCACATTCTCGAGAATGTACACGATTTTAGGGTGTTTCGACATGCGCAACAATATGCATTAATCTATCAGAGTATACTGTACAGTCAGAGATCATTTCTTTATTGCTCAGGCTGCAATCAAGGTAAGTACAGTACACGACATAAGTCAGTAGTTCAATTGGAATCGATTGAATGTATCGAATGAATAAAAATTCTTTATAAATGCAGATAACGGACGATGATATATCGGACGTAATTGATTCGTGTGACTACACACGTTTCGATAATCAATTAATAAAATTACAAATGGGAAATAATATACTGCAATACAACATGTCGAATATACAAAAGGATCTAGACAGCCAAAAGGTTATACTTCGTGACTTGGAACGAACAATAAAAAGTCTGCCACAACAAATCGAGGCAATGGAGGAGAAACTTATGCAGAATAATAAACAAAACTTCGAAGATTTGAAAAATTTTATTAGAAAAGAAATTCAAATGCAAACTACAATGGTGCCACCTCCGGTTGATGATAAAATCATCTTAATTGCTGATATAAGAGAAACGCTAAAGAAACACGATAAAATGTTGAATGAGATTATGAAAAATCAAAATGATTCCCAAACGCTTTTAAATGAAATTAATTTAGACAAGCACACTCAAACATTACAAAATACAATTTCGGAGAAACTAGCCATTGTGGCTCGAATAGACGGCAAGTTAACCGTCATAGAAAACAGGACAATACCAAGTAACACGTTAAAGAGTATTGTAAGTAACCAAGAAAATATAAAAAGTCTCTTGAAAGAAATTAATTTGGAGAAACACATTCAAACATTACAAAATACAATTTCCGAGAAACTAGCCGTCATGCCTCAGATAAACGCTAAACTAAACCAAATTGAAAACAGTATAATACCGAAAACTGAACACTTAAAATTTTATCGTGATGTTCATCAATATTTCCATAAAATAGGTAAGAATTGTTTCTCAAATTTTTTTTGAAATAAATTGTAAAATTTTTTTCTATTTTCTAGATGCCACCAAAATATGCAATAAGGACGACAATCAAACCCTAACGTGGTAAGTGCGAATAAATTTTGTTTTGTTAACACAATTAAGGTAGACTGCAATAGTGACAGCGTCATGACACTTTCTCAATAAGCTTTTCTTTTGTTTCAATAATATTGTGGAAACCGTAATTAATCATAAATTTTCTTATTTTTTGTTTTCGAATAATACAATGGAATCCGTAACTTTTTTTTTCATAAGAAACGGCTAAAAAAATTACTGAAAATTGAATGTCAGTGGAAATCGTGCAATAAGGATGAAGCAAATATTGTTGCTAAAAATCTGAGTACAATATTCGTTTTTAGTTGTTGTTGTAGTACAACTTTTATATTTTTTTTCTGCAGTTACTTATGGATACTTCTTATCACACGATTGGAATTTAGTTTGCTCAAATCGAGCTGGTAGTTTTTGAATCAATCATGTACGATCAGTTGTTTGAGTCATTTTATCGCATTATCGGTACTCATATTAACGTAGCATTACCTTATAAACACTTATCATTGTACTGAACAGTTTGACTTGTTATTGACTCTTATCAATTGAAGAATTTTATGCTTACTTTTGTTGTGTATATTATGGCATTCAAGTGTATTGGAAATCGACTTCAATATAACTTTTAACAATAAACACAAGGAAGTTAATTTTAATTTGTTTTAAAAGAAGCACACCTGAAATAGGGTTTAAAGCTTCTGTAACTACACAAATGCACATAAATTGGACTACTCTGCGTTTTACTCAAATTACCAAAGTGCGAGTAACGAAACAAAAGAAATCCTTAGTCAAAGAAGAAGTGCGTATTTCAAAACACACACAAAAAAATAAAACGATCGTTTTGGAAACCAAGTAAACTTCTATCGCTCAACAGGAAATTCTGTATTATCTGGTAAAGAATATCGAATAATTCGGAAGAAGAGGAGTGACCTGGTAGTCTAGTGGGTAGTGTGCTAGAATATTAGCCTGAGGGTTGTGGGTTCGATTACCAACAGAGACTCTGGTCTGTGACACTACACCGAGTTTATGGTCTAAGTTACTCAGCTCGAAATGAATGGAACTTGAAATTGTATTGTAATAAATAAATACATTCGGAAGATATTTTTCGCGCCAACAATTCATGATCACTGGAGTGTAATGCCGATTATGACGGAAACAAAAGCACGGCCTACATACAC
>JABZEU010000425.1:0-10253 GCA_014635995.1 Sarcophaga peregrina
TAAACCATTCTTGGTTTACGTGTGCTAAATGCGGTGGTACGGAGTCCTGTAGGAATGTCCGAAATATTTCACTCTCAGGGCTTCAATACTGTCTTTAAGACATTTGCCCGATAATATTCGTCATTTATTTTGACCGCACGGTCGATAAATACGAGCGATTATCGGCCGTTTCGGCGATCCACACCATTACCATCGGCGGCGCTTGAGTTTTGGTGGCCAATCGCAGGTGTAAATTTTCAGCTGATCGCTTTGGCAATCATTTTGGAATCGCTTCTCATCGGAGAAAACCATATTCGGTAACTGGCCACTTTCGTGCAAGCGTAGTAACTCCTTGGCTCTTTCCAGTCAAATTTTTTTTTTCCATCGACGAACTCTTGCATTTTTTGGAACTTCAATGACTTTAGTCCAAAATCATTTTTCAATATGTGTTGGATCCGTTCTCGTGATATGTTTAGCTCACGAGCAATTTTTCTACCACTGCGATGTGGATTTCGTTTAAATCTTTTACTTTTTGGATCATTTCTGGTGTGGTTATCTTTTGTTTTCGTTCACTTTTTGGACGCGATGCAACACTACCAGTATCACGGTAACAAGCAATGGTTCGAGAAACAACGCTTGAATTCCATTACGAATAACCTTTTTTTCTGAATGCAATAGATCAAAATGCTTTTGTAAGCTTGTAAATAATAAAATGAACTGTCACCGGAATATACTGGTCAGCTGTCAGACGAGCGGTTTATAAATGATAACAACCTGAAGTTGGCTGCAATACATATTAGCCACTTTGTAGACTACGGCGACTTCTTTTCCGTGTTCTATAATCTTTAAATCTTAAGATCTACTCCCTAGTGATTTTTGTAAAAGATTTTAATTTCGCTTTTAAGCTTCTGACGCCCTCTACTAGCCACTGTTATAATAGCTTGACTTTAATCATGCAATTATTAATAAATATTTTCTTCATTCATGCTCTTCTGTTGAAACCTCAGAAAAACAGTAGAATAACAGAGATTTTCGTTGTAGCATACAGAAGAAGCATGATGTTGAGAAGGGGGCAGCGAATGCTGAAGTTTGTGATTCTTGATCTTAAAAATGAAATGAAATAGCGAGAGAGAAAGAGAAGTCATAAATATGCGGTTGTTGTGAATACAACAACAACAACAACAACTAAACGTGCTGCTGTTGCTGCTGCAAGCAAAGTTGGGTTATTTGTTGCTCGATTATGGCAAAAGCTTGATTGCATGGATTCATGCATGATTGGTTTTGTTTTTAATGCCGTTTTAGACGATTGGCGAGTGAAAGGAAGTTGACCTTTAAATAAGTTTTATGGCAGTTTATTTTGATTTTTTTTTTAGTTGTTGTTGTTGCTGGTGTTACTGTTGCTTTTAAGCTGTAATTTAAATAAAATTCGCATTTAAAATCATTTTTGAAAAGTAAAACAGCATCTCGATTTAATAAAAATAAATTTTTATTTTTTTTTCTTTAATTTTTTAAGTAAAAAGTACTTAAAGATTCGAGTTAAAGTCTTACTTTTACTTTTTTAAATGTTTTTCAACATTTTGTAAATTTTCAAGTCGTTAATAGCTGCTGTATTGGATTAAAGTGTATTACAATATTTAATCGCCACCGAAATTTATGGCAATTGCATAGTGCATGTATTCGATTATTTGGTCCCCAAAAAGATAATCAAATCAAATCGTATGTGTAACGCACTTAAATTGTTTTATTGAACTTGACGTTTTGATGGCCGTCATTCAATTTCGTTTCAATTCGATTTTTATTATGCCCCCACATCATCAGCATCATCATTCATGAGTTTTGGAACAGTGTTACGTCTTATAAAACAAAAACAACCAAAAAAAATTGAAATAAAATTGTAGCACAACGCACAGAGATTGAATCATTGAAACATAAACGGCATTATGATTACCTTGACTTACAATTGAGACAATCAGTCAAGCCAGCCAGTCGGTCAGTTATGCTGTCACTCAGCCATTTTTAACAATTTCGTGTTTTAATTGCTTTTAGCCAGACATTGGTGTTGTAACTCTGTTTATGAGTATGACTCGCTCTGTCTGTATGTTTGTTTATGTTTTCAATTCAATTGATTTTCTTTAATTGCCTCATACACAATCATTGATTTATTGTCGTTGTTGTAAAAATAAACAGCAGCAGCATAAAAATTGTCTCCACCAAACAATTATGACTTCATTCTGTTTTACGAGTCATTATTTGTGAGTGTTTTTTTTTATTTTTCTTTAATGTGTTCATAATTTTATATCCGGTTCGATGGAAAGCTTAAAGGAACTTTAAGAATCTCTTCTAGTACATGGTAGTAAGCAATGAGTCATACAATTGAACCGAATGTTAACTTTTTTATCTACAAAAATATCAAAACTTTTCCTTTTCGAAACTACTTAAGGACTGCACTTAAAACACTAGTCTATGCTAGTCTGGCTGAATAAGAAGATAAACTAGTGGGATTAAAATTCAGTCCTCTTAGACAAAATATCAGGAATTGCTTTTGTACAGATTCGATGACGTCAGAATATTTTTTATATAGAGGATCCCATATTATAAATCCCTACTCGAATATAGGCCTTACAAGAGATGTGTAGAGCGATTTAGCAAATAAAGTTGACACAGCGTCCCTAACGTCTCATGGACTTGGAAACAATCGAGAGCTCATCTTAGTATTCTCGTCGCAAGTTGAGAAGTTGTTTCTCGTTCAGTAATCCGAATAAGAAAACGTAATAAGAAACACAAAATGATTGTGGCCTAAAAGCCAAAACTGAACAGCTTAAGGAACAAAACAGTGACACTCTTTACCTCAATAGTAGTACTCTTCACGAGAAGGTACAAGCCACTGACTTTTCGTCCACTGAAACTGAACAGGACATAACTGAAACTCAAACAGGGGCCACACTTTCTAGGACTCATCCTGGATAGGAAGCTATCTTGGAAATCGAACGCCATTAACAGAATCGAAAAGGCAACAGAGTATTGGGGAAGAAAAGGGGTCCTAGGATAACTCACTGGATCTACACAGCGGTGGTCAGACCTATCTTGACCTATGGATGCCTAGTTTAGTGGGAATCCTTTGACAAGAGGACTAATTCAAAACTAATACAGCGGCTGCAGAGATCCGCCTACATTATCATTAATGGTGCCTTGCCCACTACACCTACATCGGCACTGGAGATAATTTTTGGGTCTCTTTCCGCTTGATCTTTTCTGTAGGGCAGTGGTTGCTATAATAAGTAAACGTCGTGGGCCGACTGGGCAGTGGCACTATACAGATATCGGCCACACAAAGATTCTGAGGGAAGTTGGAGCTGTCGGGAGCAGTGACTGCATGACACTGCGGTACGACTTCACAAGGAGATTCAAGACATCGATTCCCGACAATGTGGTCTGGAAGGGTGGTGTGATCCACCTGACCCGCCGTACGTGAATGGAACTGTTGGCAGTTTAATTTATTCGGAATCGGTTGGAATAGCCCAGTCTATAAGACTGCCAAACTACTGTAGTATCTTTCAGGCGGACGTTGTGATAATATAGACTGAGGAGAGAATTATTGCGAACGAAAGGGTCACCAAGCGGATCGTCGCAATACTTTCTGATAGCCAGGCGGCTATCAAGGCCGTAATGAATTCCCAGACGGTGTACGTCTGTCGCAGATATCTCGACAAGATAGCGGAACGATATAATATCAATTTCGTATGGGTACCGGGGCACAGTTCAAAATCTACACTTATTGCCACTAAGTAAGAAGAAGAAGTTTTACATGACAACCTAACTCCCGAAAATTAGAAGCTAATGAGTGAAGTTCATTATTACTATACTCATTACAATAATAAAGTATCTTAGGATCTGGTTTGTTGGAGTTATTTTGTGGCTAATTGTCGTTATGAATAACTTGAAATTTGCTTATTGAGTCATTTGCAGAAAAAGGAATTTCCTGACATTTTCAGAATATTCGCATGATAATGTCGTGCTCTTGGAAAGTCAAACAAAATTTGAAATTCGTTAAAGAATCGAACTATTTTGGAACTTAGTATGTTTGAGTATCTTTTTTTTTGTAAAAACCAGCACTCAGGGAATGGAAAAGAGGTTACAGGAAGCTAAAAAGACGGAGTAGTGTTTGTGGACATTTGTTTTAAACCTACCAATATCGTAATCGACGGGAAAAACTTTCCCAAGAAGATCATTCCACAAGCGAGCAGTGCAGGCAAAAAATGAATTCTCCCTGTAATCCATTGTGCGGTTCACTGGAAAATAAACCACTAAAGGATGTGCTCTGCGAGAAGCACGATTACCACGTAAATATATGCGATTATCGGGAACCAAGCCCCTTATCTCTCGAGAACATCTCCCATTATAGTACCGATAGAACAATGAAACACACGCCACATTGCGATGATGCTCCAACGAATCAGAGAATAGAGTTGGACACCCTACTGTCATTAATAAACACCTTCACCCTCTCCTGTACATGGTCGAGAAACTTCAAAATAGACTTTGAAGCACCGGCCCTTACATGAGAGTTATACTCCATCCGGGGTCGGGCAAAGGTCCTGAAAATAGTAAGAAGATCGGATGGAGTGAAGTATTTCCTGCACCGTCTCAAAAAATCAAGGCACTTGAATGCTTCCTTCGACACTCGAAAAATGGGATCGTTCCAACGAGCATCACAACTAATTCTCATGCTTAGAACATCAAGAGCATCCGCCTCCTGAATATTTACATTACCCATAGATACAGATGACAGAACACCAGCGCCAGCATCACGCCGGTGTGTTTGAGTATGCATTTAGTTTCACGAATAGGTCCAACTATTTTTTCGTTTTAGTTATTTTCACTATTTCGAGGACTTTTAAACAACACGGTTAAAACAGACGTCTCTAGCAAACTCCACATGAAAAACTGTTTGTAGAGTCTTCTTCTCAGCAGATCTCTTTATAAAAATTGCCATGAAAAGATTCTCAAAAAAAATCTGTTTTCGGGAGTCAACTTCAAACACAACATAAATGGTGTCATAAGCCAGATTGCAAACCAGACTGACCAATTATATATTCAAAGCCGACCAATGTAGACACAAATTCTCTGAATATTGAATTGAATTAAATTGAAGGAAAATATTATAATTTTTCAAAATAATTACAAATTGAAGTCGCCGTAGTCTAGTAGGTAGTGTGTTTGCTTATTAGACGAAAGTCCCGGGTTCGAGCTTTAGGCCAGACATCAAAATAAAATACAAAAAAAAATATTTTTTCGGCGATTTCCTCTCAGCAGATTTCTGGCAAAAACTCTGAGCGTAAATAAAAAATTGCAATGAAAAGTTTTTCAAAAATCTGTCTTTCGGAGTCGACTTTAAACTGTAGGTCCCGCTACTCGTGATGTATAAAATTAACACACACATCATAAGTAGTGTGAGAAAAGAAGTCAAACATCCGGACTTAATGGTTGCAATGACCAATTATGTATGTGTGTACAGTCAAACACGGTTATAACGAACACCGTGGGACCAGAAAAAATAGTTCGTTATAGGCAAAGTTCGTAATAAAAGAGGTGAGGTCACGTAATAACCAAGAAGACGTTATAGCCGAGTTCGTTATAAACGAGTTTGACTGTATATGTAATTACAGATTTATGTTGATATCTCATCATTGTTTCTGATTCACTTTCAACAAATGGAAGCCATCATATTAAAATTTTGTAATATCCTACTGCTACCCTTCGAGAGAGAAATAAGGAAATATATAAAGTTTCATCCTCACAGTCATTAGGAAACGAATTACAAAACTAATAAAATTAAAAACAAAATAATAATAATTAAACCAAAATAATAATAAAAAATAATACCAATTAATGGATAAGTTTGCCTACACATACGAATAGTAAGTGGCAAGTGGACTTTATTGCTTATTGCCATAAAAACCTTACAAAACAAAAAAAAAACCCTGATATTTATGACTGTTTACTTAATAAACCATTTAACCAACTATAATATCCTTAAGTAATTAAAATCTTATCTTTATTATAAAATACTTAAAAACCCATTACTACGCTTTACACCATTTAAATTAGTTGAATTATGTTTTTTTTTTTATATTTTTTAATATGATTGTCGCAACCATTTATTACTTTCAATATGATTATGTTTTACTCTTTCATGTTTCACATAAATACATACATACGTATGTGTACATCCATACAGATATACGTATGTATACATATGTATGTATGTATTGTATGATAATTTTACAAAGTATTGTTTAATATACTACATCAGTTTTTATTTTTATTTTTATTTTAATTCTTTTTAATATTTAATATAAAAACTGTATAAATAAATTTGTCACCGGATAATAAAGTTAACAAAAGTTAATACTTTTGCCAACATATGTAAACCAAATATTAATAAATGTTCAAATTAACCCATGGCGAAACGTAACACCTCATCAAAGTAATCTATCAAGAAAAACAAACAATTAAGTAAGTGTTTTAGAATATTAAATTTAAATTTGTTTCTATTATGGCAGTATTTAATACTACTCTATTCATACCATAAATAATTGGTCATTGGTCATTCCCTTAAGTCAGGTTAGCTAGCCTGAAGATAGGTGGTCTTCATACTCCACTTTTTTTCTATGTGTTCTCTATTCAATGCCTGATTATTTTTAATAACTTTATCTCGGGCCACTCTGTTATACTATGTTCACGTATGCACCTTTATTGCATAAATCGCAATTAATACTGGGTTCAGACATGCATCTTTATTGCGTAAATCGCAATAAACGGCATTATTGATCTCAATATTTCATATAAAATTTCAATTAATTATTTGTCAATAAATTCATAAATTGTTCTAATATTGATTAAAACTTTAAATACAACACTGTCGTAAGTACGTTCAGTTAGCATATTACATATTTCCGAACACTTTCTATTGATTTCTGACAACACAAATGTTTACATTACATACGATAAAGAAAAAATGGAAGGTCAGCAGAAATGTTTGTATTTTATTTACGTTGTTGAAGCTATCAGCTGTTTTGTTTACAAGCTGTCAAATAAATTTTCATATATTATATGTCTGAAAGCTAAAAATATTGTTCTCAATAAACCAAATATTGATTTAATAAAAGTACATGTCTGAACATAGTATAACGCCAATATTGATCTCAATATTTCATATAAAATCTCAAATTAATTATTGCTCAATTAAATGCTAATATTCAGTAAAATTTAAAATATATAGCACTGTCATAAGTCTGTTTAGT
Source organism: Sarcophaga peregrina (assembly GCA_014635995.1). Lineage (NCBI taxonomy): Eukaryota > Metazoa > Arthropoda > Insecta > Diptera > Sarcophagidae > Sarcophaga > Sarcophaga peregrina. The sequence continues at coordinate 7,284 of JABZEU010000425.1, forward strand.
AAGCATATTATAAGTAACCGTACACTTGAAGTCGCCGTGGTCTAGTAGGTAGTGTGTTGGCTTATTAGACGCAAGGACAGAGTTCGAATCCCAGGTCAGATATTAAAACGAAAATATGAGAAATACTTTGAAATTGCTTTTCAAAAACTGTGTCGTTCGGAGTCGACTTAAACTGTAGGTCCCTCCACGCATGTATAAAATTAACGCACACAACATAAGTGTTGTGAGAAGCTAGGACGTTGTACAATGGGTCAATTCGACCACCGGGTGCTGTACTTGTCAAAATTGACAAGTACATGTCCTCTAACTTAACCTAACCGAACACTTCCTGTTGATATTTCTGTTGACAAAAAAAAAAAAGAAAAACGAAAACCAGCTGTCAAATGAATATATTGAATAAGCTGAATATTGCGTATATTTATTATTCCTGAACGGTTAAAATTTTATTTTCAATTAACCGAATATTGACTCAATTAAATTGCGTACATGAACATAGTATTATGCAACTTAATTAAGCTACTCAATTAAGCCTCTCATCTGTACTATTGTTTCCTCTAGATTATGTCCTATACTTTCACAGTCTTCCTCTACTTTACAGCATTACTTTTCGAAGTCGGGAAGAATTTTTCTTTTCGAATACTTGCAGACAAGCATTGTGGCATTAAATATGACTTGGCTCTTCACATAAATTGCAGAATTCTGCTTTATACCTGTGTTCCACCTGTTAGTAGCGAGCCCAAAGGCGCTATATCCAGTTAAAACTTTTACAGCGGTTCGCAGCTTACTTCCACTTTGGCCATAAGGCTTTAGCGGTCTTACAATGCGACCTACATTTCACTGGTTGGTGAATCGGGTAAACTTTGAAGTGTTTACTGAATTCTCTTTGATCCTTACTTTCGAAGCAGATTCTGATCTGCATTGCAGTGGTTGAATGGTGGGTGAATCGGTTCCTTTTCTTCGATAACTACAAAGTTTATATTGCTTCACCGAATCTTCTATTGTTACTTTCTAAGCAGATACTGTTCATTCCTGTTCATCTACACTTTTGATGTCTTAATCAAGCCATTTCAAGGCCATTGAGGTTAAATTCAATTTTTCCATCAAGGATTTTGTGTGGATCATGTATTATCATACATACATAATTGGTCATTACAACCCTTCAGTCAGGATTATTCACCTAATTTCTGACACCACTTTTGTTGTGTGCATTAATTTTATACATGAGTGGCGGGACCTACAATTTAAAGTCGACTCCGAAGGACTGATTTTTGGGAAATTTTTCATGGCAGGTTTTATTTACTCTCAGAGTTTTTGCCAGATATTCTTTTTGTATTTTGTTTTGATGTCTGACCTGGAATTCGAACCCGTGCCTTTCCTGTAATAATCCAAGACACTACCTATAAGACCATGGCGACTTAACACATGATAAATCACAGAAGTGTCTATAGTCTACTAGGTAGTGTGTTGGCTTATTAGACGAGAGTTCCTGGTTAAATCTCCAGCTTAAAATTTAAATCAAAACGATCCTGCCTGTCTTCTGAAAATAACTCTGGGAGTATATAAAATTTTGCTATGGATACTCTAGATCCCGCCGCTCATAGACAAAAGTATCACACACAACATGGGTGGATTGAAAAGTTAGGTTGTAAACCTAACTAATGAGTTATAATGACCAGTTAAGTATGTAAGAAAGAAGGCAAACAAATGAAAAGAATAGAGTAATGCTTTGTGACTTGCAAAAGGGAACTCCTTCTTCGTTGAAAATAAAAGTAACTCGCGCAACATGGGTGGAGCGAAAAGCTAGGTTACAAACTTGACTGAAGAGTTGTATTTAGCAACTAAGTTAGTAAAAAACAAGGTGAACAAATAAGAAGAATCGAGAAATGTCGGGTAACTTGCTAAAGGGAGTTCTGACTAAAGAGTTGTAATGACCAGTTAAGTATGTAAGAAACAAGGCAAACAAATAAAAAGATTCGAGAAATGATTTGTGACTTGCGAAAGGCAGTTCCTTCTTCGTTGAAAATAAAAGTAACGCGAACAATATGAGTGGAACGGGAATCTAGGTTGTGAACTTGACTGAAGGGTTGTAATTAGCAACTAAGTAAATAAGAAACAAGGTGAACATATAAGAACAATCGAGAAATGCCGGGTGACTTGCTAAAGGGAATTCTGACAAATGAGTTGTAATGACCAGTTAAGTAAGTTAGGAAACAAGGCAAACAAATGAAAAGAATCGAGAAATGCTTTGTGACTTGCGAAAGGGAATTCCTTCTTCGTTGATGGTAAAAGTATTTCGCACAACATGGTTGGATCGAGAAGTTAGGTTGTGAACCTGACTGAAGAGTTGTAATCAGCAACTAAGTAAGTAAGAAATGAGATGAACAAATAAGAAGAATCGAGAAATGCCGGGTGACTTGCGAAAGGGAATTCCTTCTTCGTTGAAAGCCACATCGAGGATAGTTTTTTCGCCAAATCGATTTCCATATTTTATACTTTACAATTTTTGCAATGGCAACCCTTATATCTTGGACACATATTTCTACTTTCATACACAGAACGTGTTAATATTTATTGTGTATCATTCATAGAATTCATTAATTGTAAGACTTTATCCCTTTCGGCAGCCACAGATGTACTCGCTGTGGTGCATACAATCCGTGTTCGGTTAATAGCCGAAAGGGAGGGAGTTGATGTTGCTGATGATGATGATGATAATAATAATAAAGGAATCAATGTTGCAAAATGTTTAATTATCTTTTAAATACAAATACAAATGTACATAAATATTGCAAATGGTTATGATTGTTGGCAAATTTATTTAATTGTTCGTAACTCTTTTATACTGTCGGCTATACTCTACATTTCACCATTGCATCGCTTTGTCTCTGTCCGTTGTGCTTTAGAGTGAGTGAAATTATGATAATATTTATGAGAGAAATGAGAAAAACTTTTAATAAAAATCATTATAAT
>JABZEU010000426.1:0-10251 GCA_014635995.1 Sarcophaga peregrina
GCGAGCATTGCTGTTACTTTAGCTGCATCTAAAACAGAGCCTCCACCCAACGCAAGTACACTATCGCATTGTGCAGAAATCAGTTGTTTCGCTGCATTTTCTACGACTTCACTAGTAGGTTCACCACCTGCATAAGTGATTGATTTCATATTCTATATTTGAACTATTGAGTGAGCGGTATAAACCATCATCTATATTTGTTGGTGTAGGTAGTTATCGACAATAATGAAAACACGTTTTAAATCTCTTTCAGCGATGGCTTGCCCGCAACGTACCAAAGCACCTGCTCCAATAAAAGTTTGGGGAGGTACACTGAACTCTCGCACTGTTTGCGTGTTGAGCATATCCAGTGCTTGATAAACAATATGACTAACTTCATTTAACTGCATGATTATTATCCATCCCGTAAATTGCAATTGCTAAGGGAGTAATGAAAATAGGCAGTGTGGGTAGTATTACTCGTTGCTTTGGAAAAAGTTGACTAAATAATTCTGCAACACCAGGTAATGCACAAGACCCACCCGATAAATAAATTTCATCAACATTAAACGCTGCTAAGTGCTCTTGTACAATTGTTTGCCATTTTTTCAAAAACAGGGCGTACGACAGGCCATATTTTTTTTCCTTGCTGTTTTTTAGTTAGCTCTGCCTCTTCAACAGGAACTTTTAAGTTACCTGCCAAGGTAAGAGAAACGTGGTGACCTCCGGTTGCTTCATCTCCAGAGTAGATAACCTCTCCATTTTTAATGACTGCAACACCTGTTGTTCCACCACCAATATCAACGACAGCTGCATTTTTAAATGTAGCATTTGAGCAACAGCTGAGGGTTCATCTATGACACTGGTCACTTCTAAACCAGTAGCTTCTAATACATTTACAGAGATACGTGGTTCTGTACCCGGTGGGTACGAGGTTGATGCATGTGTTAGTTCAACCCCAAGTTGTTGCTGTAAGCTTTCAAGTTGTTTTCTAACGATTTGCGTCGCGCCAAAGAAGTCCCAAACAATACCATCACGTACGACATCGGCTTGATCCACACGTGTAGCAATCGGATTAGCTTCTTTGTCAATGACCATTGAGACGATATTACATGTTCCCAAATCGATACCAAGGAAAAATGGGTCATTTCCTTTTAGAGGCTTTGTATCAGTTTGATGTAACTGCTTGTCGGCCATCTGCAAGCGAGGGTTTAACCATTTTTTGATATCTCTTTGGGTCATGATCTTTTCCTAAGTTACATTAAACAATACGGAAATGTTCAGCCAATACACAACGGCGTAAACGGACGAATGTACGGGCACAGGTCACCCCTTCGCCTGTTGGCGTTGTAATTGTCATTGTTGTCCAACCTTCGCCACCAAAGCCTAATCCTGCAATACAGGAACCATTTTTTACGAAAATAGTTGTATCAATAACGTTAGCCATTCTATCTAGGTTCTCTAGGTTACGAGAGTGCATGGCCGCTGTATGGTGACAACCACCTTCAAGTTTTACGGCTAAATCGATGGCTTGGTTGACGTCTTTAACACGTACGATAGGTAGTACAGGCATCATCATTTCAGTGATTGCAAATGGATGGTCTGCTGGGGTTTCAACAATAAGTAACTTGGTCTCTTCAGGAACATTTAAACCAATTGCAGCAGCAATTTTGCAAGCATCACGACCAACCCAGTCTCTGCTTACTGTACCTCTACCATTCTGATCAATTTTTGGTAATAAAATAGGCTCGAGCTTTTTGGCTTGTTCTGCTGTAATGAGTACTGCATTGTGTTTTTGCATTGCTGAAATTAGCTGATCCGCAACACAAGAAACTACAATAGCTACTTTTTCATCAGCACAAATGATGTTGTTATCGAAAGATGCTCCGAACACAATTTTTTGAGCTGCTTTTTCAATATCGGCTGTTTCATCAACTACAACAGGAGGGTTTCCTGCACCTGCCGCAATAAGACGTTTATCGGTATGTTTGCGTGCTGATTCAACAACTGCATCACCACCAGTTACAACAAGTAAGCCGATTCCTGGGTATTTGAATAGGCGTTGAGCTGTTTCAATGTTAGGGTCTGCAACAGTTACAAGAAGATTCGCAGGTCCGCCTGCTGCAATAATAGCTTCATTTAAAACGGTTATCGTACGTTGAGATACTTTTTTGGCAGCAGGGTGTGGTGCAAAAACAATACTATTACCTGCGGCAATCATGCTAATAGCATTGTTAATAACAGTGGCCGCTGGGTTTGTTGATGGCGTAACCGATGCAACAACACCCCATGGTGCGTTTTCAATTAACGTCAAGCCGTTATCCCCTGTGACAACTTCTGGACGTAAACATTCTGTTCCAGGCGTTAATCGTGCTTGAGCTAAGTTTTTGGTGATTTTATCAGCTACACGGCCCATACCTGTTTCAGTAACAGCTAATTCAGCTAATTCTTTTGCGTATTGTTCACCGGCTTTGCGAATGGCTGCAATGGCTAAGTTACGCATTGCAACAGTTTTTAATGATTCTTGAGCCTTTCTAGCTGCTGCAACGGCATCATCTAACTCGATAAATACACCTTCAGCAACTTTTTTAGATGTTGTTGTTGATGTTGTTGTTTGTTGGCTGCCCATGGAAGCTAAAACTGCTTTGACAACTTGTTCGATTTCTTTTGCATTGATATCCACTGTATACCTCACTTATGGTAGAAAACATTACCATTAACAACTGCTTCATCTACGATACCAATAACACTCGCATCGATAGGTGCTTCAGTATCATTTGTTGATGGCATGGTTTTACGTGCTGCACTACCACTAACAATTAAGACCCACTCACCATCGCCAGCTCCCACAGAGTCAGTAGCAACAAGACGCTCACCAGGTAGACCATCTTTATCGATAATGTCTACAAGTAGTAAGCGATCATGCCCAACACTTGGCAATTTGACAGTACTAACGATTTGCCCTACAACAACGGCTAATTTCATGAGTCCTCCTCTATTAACATGCCATGATGAACAGCAAAGCACCCACCTCTATTACAATTAATAATGTAATAGTTTTAATAGCATGCTAAGCTAAAAACGATTTGGATAATTGAGGTGTGTTAGTAAAGAAACACACCTCAATTTATAATGTTGCCACTTATTCCAAAGGGTTTTCAGCAGACATCTTGATTGGGAATATGCTTTCTAAGTCGCTGTGTGGGCGTGGAATTACGTGTACAGCAACTAGTTCGCCACCAACGCGTTGAGCAGCAGCAGCACCAGCATCTGTTGCCGCTTTACATGCAGCAACGTCACCACGTACCATTGCAGTTACTAAACCACCACCAATTTGTTTATAACCCACTAATTTTACTCTAGCGGCTTTTACCATCGCATCAGAGGCTTCGATTAGTGCTACTAAACCTTTAGTTTCAATTATGCCTAAAGCTTCCATTATAAATTCCTCTCAGTTATTCACCCGTTAGGGATTAAAAACAAGTGGCAAGCCACCTAATTAATCTTTTCATTGATACTGTATACCGATGAAAAGCTTTCTGGTGTTTCTATCAATTGCTTGATAGAAACGGATTCTTTATTTATTACTACGCATTTTTATTGCAAGCATGGCTACTTGAACCATATCTTGCCAACTACAACCTCTTGAAAGGTCATGCATGGCACCATTTATGCCTTGAATAAGAGGGCCAATAGCTTCGTAGCCCCCTAGTCGTTGTGCAATTTTATAACCAATGTTTCCTGCTTCTAATGAAGGGAATACAAAAACATTGGCTTTGCCTGCTACCGTGCTGTTAGGTGCCTTTTGTTTGGCAACACTTTCAACAAAAGCAGCATCAAACTGTAGGTCACCATCTACTGCTAACTCGGGCATGCGTTCTTGTACAAGAGCTGTTGCTTGTTGTACTGCTGTCACAGCATTATGTTTGGCACTACCTTTTGTTGAAAATGACAACATGGCAACACGAGCTGTTTGATCAGTAATTGCTTCAAAACTTTGTGCCGTACTAATAGCGATATCTGCTAGCTGTGATTCCGTTGGTTGTGGAACAACGCCACAATCGGCAAAGCCAAAAACTTGCTTACCATCAGGAGAAACCATAATCATGATGGAGGAGAGTGTTTTATTATTAGGTGCTAATCCTAATACTCTTAACCCCGCACGTAATACATTGGCAGTTGAAGAAAGATTACCTGCAATGCAGTAATCACTCTTACCTGTTGCTAGCATTGCTTGCTCCGAACCACAGTGGATCTTTAATGCTTTGTTTTAGCTCTTCAATAGGTTTATCTGGCATTCGCTTAGCTAAATAGGCCGTGAACTCGGGTAACCATTCAGAAATGGTAGGATCAATAATATTCAATTGATCAAAAGGTAAGTTATGTTGCTCACAGAGTTTACGTAGTTCTTCTGGGCTAGCTAATAACCAAGGGTAGCCCAGCTGTTTCTGCTGAATATGAATGGCTGCTTGTATGGCTCTGATATCTAGAGCATCAGGAAATACAATCCAACGTGGGTTGGCTTTTGCCTGTTGTTGACAGCGTTCTAGAAGATCCATTATTGCACTCCTAGTTTGGAGGTGAGAGTTTCTTTAGTCGGCCAAACCGAATTAATTTCATATTGGACACATAAAAGCATCAGTACATATATTGCACTAGATAATCGATTTAATCCTTGCATTAGATCAGGTCTTGATACGACTAAGTCACGGTTTATAAAAATAGAGGCAGCAGATATTTCAGCTTCTCTTACTTCGGTACGTAATAAATTGAGCAAACAGGCATCACGGCCATGTTCTGCACTAGGAACAATATGATCATGCCCTAAGTATTTCAATGGGTTATGTGAGAATTTATGAATTGCTTCTTCATTTAACCCACCGATCATAAAATTACTAAGCGGTTCATTGAGTGCGTCAGCACGCATAATGTTGCCAAGTACTGAGCGAATATCAGTTAACCATTGCTGAGGATTTTTACTGACTTCAATTTGTAACCAAACGGCCATGGCGATGCAGCTGTCTAGTTTAGCGCGAAAAGCAAGTCGCGGATCTGATTTTGAAACGAGCGTGTGTGCATTTAAATGCGTCATTGTGTCGGGCTTTTTATGAACAGCCTGATGGCAAAGTTGGCATTCCGCTGCATCATATCCTTGTTGACTTGTTAGGCCATGGACCTGTTTAAGTACTGGTTGCTCACTTGTATCGTTTATTTTAGTGGATGTATTTTCATCATCAGACTCAATAAATAACCTGCCTTGTTCATCATAATATTTAATCACAAGGTGATGGTCGGTGATTAATCCACGAGCAGCAGGTGTTAATTTGCAAGTAGCAGGCAAATGGATTTCTGTTCCATCGCTTAAGCTATAATTTGCTCTTAACCAGTCTTCTGTAATAAAGTTGCTCATGATATCTTCCTGTAGTTGATCATTATTGCTCTTGCCAGTTTGCTGGCCAAGCAATATAAGCAAAGCGAACTTTGGTTGGTGTACCAAATTCGATAGAGGATCCTTTAGGAATAAACATAATATCACCAGCTTTTCCGATGGTGGTTTCACCTTGGCAACGGATATGTAGTTCGCCTTCTAGAATGACATCTACTTCATCGTAGTTTAGTGTCCAAGGGAAAAAAAGCATTCTCCCAAGCCATGTAACCAGCAGCCATGCTGCTGTTATCATCGCTTGTAATGACATCAGCAATACCTACGCGTTTTCTTTACCTGCGCCCTCAAAAATATCAAGTTTGGTTGTATTGCCTTTAACCACTTTGATACCTGAGCCTGAAGGGCGATTATTTGTTACGGTATTTGTAGCTTGATTATGTTTGTTTTCTTTAATGGCTCGGCAAACAAGTTGATCAATCAATGCATCACTGATGGTTGCACCTTGGGGAAGTTTAGCAATGATTGCTTCTTTTATAGCAGTGAGTGCTTTTTTATCTAAACTTGTTACATCAGAGGTTTTTTCTTTAACAGGAGTAGGGTAGGTAGTAGATGGTTTTGATACAACATTGTTAGGACAGCTTTTATCAATGATTTCAACACCTAGTTGTTCTGCAACTTCTTTCGCTTCAGGCGTAATAATGCAATGTGCAGGGCTCATTTCAATCTGTGTTTGGCCTTTCGCTTTAATCTCACGAATTGTGTCGGCGGTGATTAATTGCTTACTCATTGTGCTTTCCTCTTAAACTTTTAGATTGTCCATCCTGATTTAGGTAGTCAGCAAGTGCTTGAACACTGCTTGGATCATAGGTACAAATTTCAAAAAAAGGTTCTTTTAGGCCGTGTGCCATTAGCATTTCTTTTATAGCGATAAGGTCTATATCCGGTAAATCTATTTTAGTGATGGCAGTAATGACTTTTTTATTACTATAGACATCTAATAAACCATTAGGTAGGCGGCAAGTATTATCGTTAGCAGCATGGACGTAGATAATAGTTTCTGCTTCTGTGGTTGTGCTGATCAATGCGGAGTAAAGACGGGGGTGATTAAAAAATTCGCCAGGGGTGTCAACACCACCTTGATCATCAAATGCGACAGCTTGTGTTTTAATTGCTATGCCATAATCATTATTAAGTGCATTAAAAAGAGAGGTCTTTCCTGCACCAACAGAACCGACTAAAACATAGCGACGAGTTAACATGTGTTAGCTCCTTGTTACACTACAAACGGCATAACCTAAGACATTAGATAGGTTACGAATGGTTTGATTAAGTGCTTCTTCTACAGAACCTACTGTTCCGTAGATCACAAGTGCGCCACTAAAGCGATCAAGAAAGCCAATTTCAACACTGGCTGCTTTGGTTGCAAAGTCGCCAGCAATCATGGCTGTTTCACTAGGTGTTAGTGTCATAATACCTATGGCTTCAGCATTAGGAACACCAATTTTTTGAGCTAGATCTTTTCCAGGATGAGCAATGAGGTGTGCTAATGTAACCTGTTTACCAGGAAACAAATTCTTGGATAATTCTAGTCTGAGTTTTCTCTATATCCATTACTACCTCCTAATATAATTAAAGCTTATCAAGTAAACTTATATTTGAATATCAAATATTGGCAATTTGTGCTGTATATTGCTTTAGGTCATAATCTAATTAATTTGGCAATATAATGTCTTATAAGCTCATATTAGTTATATGGAATTTGAATAAGTATATATCATTTACATAGGTTGGGCTGTTCCAACATTGGTCTAATAATGCGGAGACAATGGTAGGCTATAACGGACTTTCCAATATCAAGTAATTAAGGTGTATTATTGGTAGGGCAGGCTGTCAATAAGTTATTTTGAAACCAGTTCAATGGTTGCTGTATAAGCATTAAAAGCTGTTTCAATTTGTTTTTTCGTTTCGAAAAGCTGTTGCAGTATTCTTTGATTGGTTTCTGGTGTGTCTCGAAAAAAGGTAAAGAAACGCTGAGTGCCGCAACAGGATTGTTATGTTGGCAAAGTGCTACAGCATAACATTTTGGTTTCTTCATTGACTTCTCTGTCATCTATTGCATAGCCGTGCTCTTTGACGAATCTAACGGCGTTGAGTAGTTTGTTGATATTGATGTTTTTTTTGATTGTTGGAGAATATTTTTAATATTTCGGTTTCAGGTAGACCTGCAATAAGCGTTTTTCCTAGTGCAGTTTTTTCAGCAGGAAGACGTTTTCCTATGTATGAGATGAGTTGAACGGTTCTTTTTGATTGAACTTTATCGATATAAAGAACGTGATCACCATCTAAGACGCCTAGCTGACAGACTTCATCACAGTTATCTACGATATGTTGCATTTCTTGATGAATTAAATTAAGCCACTGGCTTGAATTTGTAAAAGCACTTGCCAAGACACAGGCTCTAAAACCTAATGTATAGCGCAAAGAATCATCAGATTTGGCGTAGTTATAGTCAACTAATGTTTTTATAATAGGAAAGATAGTGCTTTTGGAATAGCCAGTAATACTCGAGAGTTCGGTTAATGTAATGCCTTCTTTTTTATCAGCTAGGCATTCTAGAATTTCTAAAACACGAACAGTTGGTCGATGCAGTTCTTCTCTCATAGAGTATCCCTTGATACAGTGCTTTATCAGCAACAATGGGGTTAATTAGCCTCGCTAGTATTTTATCAATGCCATCTAACTATATACAACATGAATAGTGTATCGCTATCTTTTTAACATAGATATTTCTATGCCTTGCTTTATGTCATTTTTATATCAAGTGATGTTTTAAATACGCTTGACAGCGAATAATCATTACAGTAAGTTATTTGTTAATGTGAATCACATTCGTATATACGAATATTTTATTCATATCATAATCAGTTTCATAGTATCTGGCCAAGCTGTGTTCTGATTAAGTACTTAGTTTTTGATGTTGCAATAAAGTGAATGGTGAGGCTTTTTAAAAGTTAGTAAACCTACTGTAATGTTCGCGTTGTAACGATATGGCATTGGGCAATAAGAGCTAATTTTTAAAGGGTATCGAATATAGATAACTAGGATTTTGGAAGATCCTATCGTGAGGTATAAGATGACTAAAATCACGACGTATGATAACCCTGTATTAAATATTGCTATCAGTAAAACATGGAGGCGACTTGTACCTCTCATGTTCATTTTGTATTTTATTGCATTTATTGATCGAGTTAATGTCGGTTTTGCAAAGCATGCTATGCAAGTAGATATTGGCTTGTCAGATTCTGCGTATGCACTAGGAGCGGGGATTTTTTTTGCTGCATATGCTCTTTTTGGTATTCCTGCAATCTGTTAATGACAAAACTCGGTGCCAAAGTGTGGATTAGTTTAACAACTGTCATTTGGGGGGTGTTGTCAGCTTGTACAGGTTTTATAACAAGTGAAACAGAGTTTGTTATTTTACGATTTATTCTAGGTATTGCCGAGGCGGGTTTTTATCCTGGCATACTTTTGTTAGCTGCAATTTATTTTCCTAATAAAGTAAGGGCCTCTGTAATTGCTATTTTGTACTAGGGGTTCCTTGTGCCTTGACGTTAGGTACGCCTATTTCAGGTGCATTATTAGAGCTGCATGGGTTTTTAGGTTATTCTGGCTGGACTTGGATGTTTGTTTTAGAAGGCTTGCCTGCAGCGTTTTTGGGTGTTTTTGTCTACTTTTATTTAGATGATAGCCCTCGTGTGCAAGACATTTGACACAAGAGGAACGCGATGCATTAGCGACACAACTGGCTTCAGAAGAGCAAAAAACTCAAACAAGCAGTGCTCTCAATGCATTAAAAAGTGTACGCGTTTGGCACCTAGCGTTGATCTATGGACTAATTCAAGTTGGGGTTTATGGATTAATCTTCTTCTTGCCTGAACAGGTCGCTAAGTTGATGGGAACAACGATTGGTTTTAAAGCTTCTCTTATTGCGGCTATACCATGGGCATGCTCTGCTGTAGGTGTTTATTTTATTCCACGCTATGCTGATAAAATGGCCGAGAAACGAGTTCAAATTGCTACTGCTTGTATTGTAATTGCTGCTATTGGATTAATTGTTTCTGTTTATGCAGGACCTACGGTTGCTATTATTGCTCTTAGCCTCTGTGCTATAGGTGGGCTTGCAGTTCAGCCTGTGTTTTGGACATTCCCAGCTCAGATTCTTTCAGGGCCTGCATTGGCAGCGGGTATTGGTTTCTGTACCACAATGGGCGCTTTCTTTAGCTTTTTAGCACCAATGATCAAAGTACATACAGATACGCTTTTTGACAGCTCACGAGCAGGCCTCATTGTGGTGGCTTTGTTCTTAGTAGTCTGTGCCGTATTAATATATTCACTAAAAAAAGGACTTCAGGATAATAAATAGAATAAATGAATAAGGTATTAATATCCTACGTTCTAAATTGATTGATGGAGAGCATGATGATCAAAATTTTACGAATAGAAGACAGCGATAATCTCATTGTAGCGCTTAAAGACTTAAAGAAAGATGAGGTGGTTGAATGGAAAGGAGAGCGCTTCACATTAGTAACAGATGTCCATGCAAAACATAAGTTCGCAACAGAAGACCTTGCGGTCGGTGATGTGGTTAGTATGTATGGTACAGCCGTTGGTAAAGCAACGAAACCAATTAAAAAAGGTGAGGTGATTACCACCGAAAATATTAAGCACTACGCAGCACCTGTTACATTAAATACAGATACTCAATATGCTTGGCATGCCCCTGATGTGTCAAGTTTTAAAGATCGTACGTTCAAAGGCTATGTTCGAGAAGATGGTCGTATAGGAACAGCTAACTACTGGTTGATATTACCACTAGTTTTTTGTGA
>JABZEU010000427.1:0-10247 GCA_014635995.1 Sarcophaga peregrina
AAGAAAGAGAGAGAGAGAGAGAGAGAGAGGAGAGAGTAAAAGTTTGAAAATGTTAAAATAGCGCATGAGTTTTGGTCCTTTGAGGAACAATGTTGAAATGAAACAGTTTTTCAATGAATGAATGAAGAGTAAACAAAACTGATGTTGTTGTTGTTGTTGTTGCTATTGTCGTTGTAATTTAATATTTTCCTGTGTTTTGTTGTTAAAAAATTTGTTTATCTTGAGGTCAAATCACATTTGACATGGGATTCTTTTGTAAAGGCCGCTCATAAAAATTGTGTTGTTGTGTTGGGTTAAACAGATTGGGACAAGCGTTTCATCATCATAAGTTTTTGACATTTATGGTGTGTAAATGCAAAATATGATACAAGATGTCTGAAATCAAAGTTAAAAATTACAAAAAAATCAAAAAAATAAAAGGAAAAATCAAAATAGTTTGAATTGACTTCCTTGTTAAGCAATAACAACATCTGTGTATAGGCTAAAAAGCTCATTAAGAATGGTAACCGTGAATCGCCTACCCATTGCTCAGAGGTTTATTTATCCAATGGAATATCGCCAGTGCCCGTCTCTTACTAGGTGTAGAAATAGGTTATTTGACTACCCATTCCTTGTTAGCTTAAAGGAGCTATCGTCTATTGATATCAAGGATATAGCTTCGTTGTTTCAACTTTCTGGCTGCTTTTCCAGTGCAGCGTAGTCATGGTTTTGTTGTGCAGCCCCTTCCTTTTCCCTGATTTGGTGGAACTAGCTAGTATAGGGACTGCATTCACCAGTGGCATTACAACGGGCTGCCATGCATGCTCAAGTGAGTACTGTGATATCCGAGCTACCACTCCGACCTAACCCAACCTAATATCATTAACCTATAGTAGGTAGTGCGTTAGGTTATTAGACGAAAGTTCCTGATTGAAACCCCATCTCAGACATCAAATCGAAAATATGAAAATATATTTTATTATTATATTATATTCTATTCTATTCAATTCTGTTCTATTAATAACTATTCTATTCTATTCTATTATATTTTATTCTATTCTACTCTATTCTATTCTACTCTATTCTATTCTACTCTATTCTATTCTACTCTACTCTACTCTTACTCAACTCTACTCTATTCTACTCTATTCTGTTCTATTCTAATCTGTTCTATTCAATTCTATTCTATTCCATTCTATTCTATGCTATTCTATTCTATTCTACTCTACTCTTCTCTACTCTATTCTTCTCTACTCTATTCTATTCTATTCTGTTCTATTCTATTCCATTCTATTCTATGCTATTCTATTCTATTCTATTCTATTCTATTCTATTCTATTCTATTCTATTCTACTCTACTCTTCTCTACTCTATTCTTCTCTACTCTATTCTACTCTATTCTGTTCTATTCTATTCTGTTCTATTCAATTCTATTCTATTCCATTCTATTCTATGCTATTCTGTTCTATTCTATTCTATTCTATTCTATTCTATTCTATTCTATTCTAATTCTAGTTCTATTCTATTCTATTCTATTATATTATATTATATTCTATTCTATTCTATTCTATCTATTCTATTCTATGCTATTCTATTCTATTCTATTCTGTTCTACTCTATTCTACTCTACTCTACCCTACTCTATTCTACTCTATTCTGTTCTATTCTATTCTATTATATTCTATTCTATTCTATTCTATTCTACTCTACTCTACTCTAATATACTCCACTCTACTCTATTCTATTCTACTTACTCTTAGTAGATTTCTGGCAAAAATTCTGTAAATAAATAAAAACGCCATTCCCAAACATTTATCTTTCGCAATCGTCTTTAAATTGTTTGTCCCGCCGACACTCAAGCTTAAAATTAAGTCCCACAACATAAGTAGTGTGAGAAGCTGGGTTGCAATCGTGACTGAAGCTTATTTTCGTATCTGTGCTAGGATCTGCCGCGATTTGACACTTAATCCAGCCAACTGTGCACATTATGTATACGAAAACGGACAAAAGCTAACCTCTCAGCTAGAATGCACTTCTAACGGATGAATAAATTATAAAACGCCGTCTACCGGTGTTTCTATATGCGGCATAATGTTCGTCATAATGGCCGCATTGACTTGAACGCATACACCGGTCTGGATAGCCACCCCGGTTCCTAATTTTTAGAATGGCCATATGTCATAGGGATGTTAGGACTTTCGTAATTCAAGAACTGAAACGTGTTGTGTAAATGTAACTTGTGGCTAAGGTAGATGCCCGCCATGACGAATGAAAGATGGAGGGTATTGTCGTCATTAAAACGATTACATACAGACCTGCTGAATGCTTTGAAGGGGATCCTTCATTATTGATTGGGATATGTGTGCTAATGGCATGTAACTAAGTATTGTCGTGTTAGCAGCATATTTGATTTCCTGACAGACATCACCATTACATTCTCATATAATTTACCCTTCAAACTGCAAGTTCCTGGACTTAGGCAAGAATGCTCTCATATACACGGATGCATATTTTTCTAGGCATTCACCACTAGAAAATTAGTGAATCAGTTGTCTTCTCTTTGAAACTCCTAGTTTGACGATTATCTCTGTTTATTTTAAAGTCTATGGACCTGCCAGAATAATCTATAGATACTGCACTACTAATACCACATAGAAATACAAAGTCAGCAGCTCTTTAATACTATGTTCATGTATGCAATTTAATTGAGTTAATATTCGGTTAATTGAGAATAAAATTTTAACCGTTCAAGTATAATAAATATACGCAATATTCAGCTTACACAATATTCATTTCACAGCTAGTAAACAAACCAGCTGGTTGTTTCAAACACATTGTTTTTGTTTTGATTTTTTTTCCTTGTCGTTGTTGATATTTGACAACTGAAGGAAGTGTTCGGATACTTACGACAGTGCTGTATTTAAAGTTTTACTCAATATTATAACAATTAGCATTTAATTGAGCAATAATTAATTGAGATTTTATATGAAATATTGAGATCAATATTGACGTTAATTGCGATTTACGTAATAAAGGTACATACGTGAACATAGTATAAGTCAATTACTGATTATTGGCATCTAGTATGTCAAGATGCTCCATTAGAAAATCCAATTAAGAAATTTTGTCGTCAGCTTAGAGGCTGATCATTTCGCTTAATAATATCGTATGAGAGTTTTACAGAATAAGGCAACTTTAGCCGGCTAGAATTTAAAAATTCGATTCACTAAGCTTTGACGGTAAGAAATGCAGACTTTTTAAAGGACTCCTCATGTAAATCCTTCAAACTGTAATTCAGTCATTAATTTTTGACTAAAAAAAAAAAGAAAAACGTTGAAACAGAATTTTAATATCCGGTTATATAAACATTACATATCCTTAATTATATCCTTAAAATAATGAAAAGAAACAGAAGCAAATATTAGTTTCCACTCTAATTATTTCAATTTTTGTTTGTTTTTTTTTATCTCCAACTTGTACTTTCATTATCACTTGCAAGAGATAAAATAAATTGAAAAAATCCCACGTTCTCTAAAAGAAAAGAAAAAAACGAAACTTTTAACCCTTTTTAGGAAATTGCTTTCTATAATGCCGCCCCCTCGCAACAACTAATTAAACAATTCCACAAAATGAAAACTTTACAAAAGAATTTCACTTTTCTTAAAGCCATCGACGATAAGAGGGCTATAGATGAAGTCTTTTCCATGGTGTTGCTGCTGCTTTAACCAATAAAAAGAAAGAGAGAGAGAGAGAGAGAGAGAATATAATTCAACAGACAAATGACGACAAATTACAGTCACTTTAAATTCTAACAGCATTCGAGATGTCTTTCATGAAGAATGTCAACGATTTTCAAACAAATTTTTTTCATTTTTTCTTTTCCAGTTTTTTAAAATGAAGGAAGGAAAATGAAAATTTCTTTTTAAAAACGAACAACACCGAAACTTTTAAATAAAGAGTAACATTTCACGTAAAACCAAAAGAAACCCCTTCTACTGGCGATATCAAACCCAGTGAATGCCACTTAATCAACACAATCCATGTACGAAACACAAACAATAGTACGGCAAGCTATACATTAAACAGCTGTTGCCATATGACCAAACTTTGTTGAACAGCAAAAATTCTTTCGAAACACTTTTCATTGCTTTCTTAGACAAAAAAATAGATGAGATTTCTTTCAAAAAAAATCCTTGTTTTTTATCACTTCTCTACATCACTTTCATTTACCATTAACACGAATAACAAGAAACAAGTGTTTGGAAATCATTCATGGAACTCTTTTTTTTCTCCCTCCCTCTCTCTCTCTCTATTAACGCTATTGTCCTGTGTAAGAAACAAAGGCCCACCAAGTTTTAAGGGATTTTTTTTTTGAAGGTAATAAAGTCATTTTTTTATGCCAAAAATGTATTTAAAAAAAACCTACAAATTAGTCAGGAATTTTCTTTAAAGCTTTTAATAGCATTTAGTGTTCTATAATAGGTAAGGGAAAAAGTAATTTCCTTATAAAACTTGTAAATGTAAGGTAAACTAAAAAAAATTAAGTCAATCTAAAGGCCTTTAAAAAGTTCTAAAACATTCCAACACATTTTTGTCACATTTCTTCCTTTCGCTGTGTTTATATTCCAATTTATTTTCAATCTGGCAACTTCTGGAAATTTACTGTTGATTTGTTATTGTTATTCTTTCATTTTCTAGGTTTAGTGATATTTAAAAAATTTAAATCCCTTGCACTATCAACACATTCTAAAAATATTTTAAAAATTCTAAAGCACGCCGACACATTTTTGGCACATTTCCTCCTTTCGCTGTATTTAAATGCCATTTATTTTCGATTTGTCAACTTCTAGAAGTGAACTTAAAATTTAAAAACTTCAAATCCCTTGCATAATCAACACATTCTAAAAATATTTTAAAAATACTAAAGCGCGCCGACACATTTTTAGGACATTTCCTCTTTTCGCTGTATTTAAATGCCATTTATTTTCGATTTGTCAACTTCTAGAAGTAAAGTTAAAATTTAAAAACTTCAAATCCCTCGCATAATCAATACATTCTAAAGATTTTTTAAAAGTTCTAAAACGCGCCAATACATGTTGAAAGAAATTTCCTTTCGCTGTATTTATATGCAATTTATTTTCGATCTGGCAACTTCTGGAAATTTGCTGTTAATTTGTTTTTATTATTCTTTCGTTTTCACTAAACGTGATAGTCAATAAATTAAAATCCTTTGCATAATCAACAAATTCTAAAAATATTTTAAAAATACTAAAGCACGCCGACACATTTTTGGCACATTTTCTCTGTCATCTGTCAACTTCTAGAAGTGTACTTAAAATTTAAAAAATTCAAATTCCTCGCATAATTAAAACATTCTAAAGTTTCTTTTTTAAAGTACTAGAGCACGTCAACACTTATTGAAAGATATGTCCTTTCCCTGTGTTTATATGCCATTTATTATCAATCTGGCAAGTTCTGGAAATTTACTGTTGATTTGTTATTGTTATTCTTTTGTTTTTAGTTTATCATGGTCATTTTATGAAATTTTTTTGTTGTAATTTGAATTCTTTTTATATTTATCCTTACAATTTTTTCGTAATTTTGTTAACCGACAAAACTGAAGCGTAAAAATAGTTTTTTATGGGATCCCTAGCCTCACATTTTATTAGAGCGATCAAAACTAAAGTAATTTCTTTGCAATGCGAAGGATTAAGACCTTGTAGGCTTAGATATCAGCATTTAGTGAGGTTTACCACCAACTATGTTATGGAAGCATGCTGCTGCGAATGCGGCATTGCAAGTGAACATAATGAAAGCATGGAAGAGCGGTAGCAAATGTCGTCTTAAAGTCGTAGGTACTATGTATTGATTTCGATTGACCTTTTGAATCACAATACCTGGTGCCTCTTTCATTCTGAGAAACTCCTGTTCTGGAGAATATCGTCCAGAATTTCAAAGAGGGTGCCAGATCTCGCGCCAAGATTGAATAAGAAATCTCCGGTTGCTCCTTACTGTACTACATTATGGTAGCGGGTTGATTTAATGGAGTTAAAGGCAATAGCCGAAAAAATTCGGTATTATCGACAACCGTACAAATATTTCGTTAACACCATATTAAATACCATCCAAGAATTCTCTGCATCGCTGGAGAGAATTGCCACAGAATTTCAAAGAGGGTGGCAGATCTCGCGCCTATCGAGTAACCGGTTACTCTCATATTTGATTGTAAGCACAAGGAAATAGAATGTCAAAATAAGGCACTTGCAAAAGCTGGTAAACCTAAAGTCCTGGAGGGCAAAGCAAAGAAAGATTTCCAGAAACTCCAGTCGTTCGTGAAAGAAAAATGGAAAATGGAGCTTTAGGGGTAGCAAAGTGTTCGTTACGTATACCTCATAGAATACTTACTTAGAAGTCGCCGTGGTCTAGTGGGTAGTGTGTTGGCTTATTAGACGAAAGGCCCGGATTCGTATCCCAGGTCAGACATCAAAATGAAAAATATATCGTCAGCGTCTTCCTCTCCGCAGATTTCTGGCAAAGACTCTGAGAGTAAAAAATTGCCATGAAAAGCTTCTCAAAA
This sequence comes from Sarcophaga peregrina, assembly GCA_014635995.1. NCBI lineage: Eukaryota > Metazoa > Arthropoda > Insecta > Diptera > Sarcophagidae > Sarcophaga > Sarcophaga peregrina. The sequence goes on from JABZEU010000427.1 coordinate 6,557, forward strand.
ATCTGTCGTTCGGAATCGACTTTAAACTGTAGGTCCCGCCACTCATGTATAAATTTAACGCACACAACATAAGTGGTGTGAGAAGCTAGGTCGTAATCCTGACTGAAGGGTTGTAATGGCCAATTATGTACGAATGCATAGAATACTGACGCACATAATTGATGATTACAACCTTTCAGCCAGGATTACAACCTAGCTTCTCACATCACTTATGTCGTGTGTTTTAATTTTAATACATGAGTATCGGGACCTACGGGTTAAAGTCGATTCTGAACGATAGATGTTTGGGAAACTTTGTATTGGAATTTTCCATTTATTTTAAGAGTTTTTGCTGCAAATTCGCTGAGAGAAAGGCGTCGAAGAAATTTTTTTTCATATTTTCGTTTTGATAGAGATGCCTGACCTGCGGTTTGAACCGAGGTCTCATCTTTATAATAAGACAACATACACAACCGACTTTTAATACAGTCAAGGAATTCATTGACCTTGGCTCCGCCGTTACCACCGAAAATGATGTCAGTCTGGAGATCAAGCGCAGGATAACTCTTGCCTACAGGTGCTATTATGGTCTCAATAGGCCATTGAGTAGCAGAGACCTCTCTCGCAAGACAAAACTAATACTCTACAGGACGCTCATCATACCCGTGCTTCTTTATGGCGCAGAAGCATGGACCCTATTAAGAACTGATGCAGCTGCCTTGAGAGTATTCGAGAGAAAAGTCCTACGTAAGATCTTCGGTCCAGTGCGAGTTGGCGATGATTTTCTTATCCGATCTAGAACAGTGAGCTGTATGAGCTCCTCAACGACATAGACGTTGTTGCAGCGTATTAGTATCCAGCGGCTGCGCTGGCTTGGCCATGTCGTTCGAATGGAGGCGGATGCTCCGGCGAGACGAGTATTTGATGCGAGGATCTGCGGAAGTCGGCGAAGTGGACGACTTTGTATCCGTTGGAAGGACCAAATCGAGGAAGCCTCGTCATCGATTGGTGTGACCAATTGGGCGTAGTCGCGCAAGAAGCAGAAGCGCGTGGAAGGATGTGTTGCGGTAGGCGAAATCCGTTAATCGGGTTGTTATGGGCCAATTAAGTAAGTAAGTACAACCGACTAGACTACAGCGATTTTATTGGATACTCCAAGTAAGTCATAAGGTTGTGAGTTTTAAGGCGTTATCCCGGCTGAAGTGTTATAAAGTATTTCCTTGTACTTTATCCCTTACCCAATAGAGCTTGTTAAGTTTTGTGTTGTGTTTCTTGTTCAATCCTTTAATTGCTTAAACAATTTCCGTTAATAAATTCTTTACTTTAATGGCCGAAACAAAAAACGGAAAGAAAAACCAACAGCGTCAGCTATGTTAAGGCACGTGCCATAAAAAACTGAAAACGAAACGATATTCGCACTTGAACTTCTTTTGGGGGGGTGACCAGGCCAAAGCAGGCATTTTATTAAGATTTTGTTCTTGTTGTTGTTAATTTTTAATTACCCTGCTTAATAAAATAATAAAATCAACGCATAAAAAAATATAATTCTGCTGTTGCTCCGCTGACACTTAAAGGCCAATTTCATAGCGTTACGTATTGGCCCACTTAGGAACACAAGCAAAAATAAAAAAAAAGGACTTCAATGGTGTACACTTGAAGCTTATAATAAAGCCATCAAATATTTAAGGTTATTTAACGTTGAACAATTTCCAAAGGAAAAAAGTAAAGAAAAAATGAAAAACAGAAATTATAGGTTATGTTTTAAGGAAACGGAAATTAGCCTGAAACTAACACAACAACAATACCGGATACTTGGTATTGCAAAAAAGAAATAAAAAAAGAACACACCACTTACCTGTATTGTTTCCTGGGCAGTATATTTACGATTGTAGTCCACATAATGTAAATTCGGCATTTTTGTTAAGCCTCTGGCCTCTGGTATATACGTGGCATAGAGAGAGAGAGAGAGCGAGAGAGAGACAAAGAGGAGAGGATTGTTATCTCTTATTTAATACCAGTTTCGGTGAAATGCATTTTCCCTTGAAATGGTTCTGTAAATAAAGAGAAATTTTTCTATTTTGAAAAATCCTTGAGCTTTAAGTAAATCCTTGTGACAAGGATGCTTTTACTGTAATCATAACCTCAAAGGGAATCTCTAATATTTTTATAACCCACAGCACAACACTTAAAGCAAGAATGTTCAGTTACAGCAAAAGCTTGTAGCACGATTATGCGTTAAACCCCTAATGATATAGTCGACTATGACCAACTGTAGTTACCTTCTTTGTTTTACTTCAATTGCTTTTGAAAAAGAGAAACCTATGACGACTGTATGAAGTGCAATAGAATGGCAACAACCGTCATGGCATAAATTTATTGCCTCTGGAGACATAAAGTCGTCCCTTAAGAAAGCTGTCAACATGGGGATTTTCTTGTTTTGGCGTTTTTCATTTTCATTTTCTCCTTTTTTAATTTTGTTTTCTTTTTTTCAGCTTTCTTACTTTCTGTCTAATGGTCGGTCAATGGAATTTTTTTCTCAAATCTTTTTATGAAAAATAAGTTTTCCTTTATCAAATGGATTTGGATTTTGGTTTTTTTTAAATCAGTGAAGCAAAATTTAATTAAATTTTGAAAGTCAATCCAAAAATATACACAAGTTTGGCTTAACTGATCAATCTAACTACCTAAGCAAACCAGAAGTTAATAAATTAAAGCTAGATGTCTAGGTTTTAGTTTAGACTCAAACCTAATGGGAAGAAGAGACGCCACTTTCCGCTCCCTTGCTTACGTAGAAAAACTTAAGATGAGAATAATGTGGCACACAATGATATAAATGGATCAAGGACAGAAATGCATAGATATCTCAGCGATTCTCCTTATGTACATATACGGAGGTCCCGATTACTAGCCTACTACCAAAAATGGGGTACCCTAGTGTCAGTTTTAAAAATTAAACCAATGTTCAATTGAAAAGAAAGAGATCAAAGAATTAGATAATCACGTACATCGATGTTCCTTGTAAATCACTTATCAATCTAACTACCTAAGCAAACCAGAAGCAAACAAACGTTAGCTAGATGTCTAGAATTTAGTTTAGACACAAACCTAATGGGGAGAAGAGACCCCGCTTTCCGCTCTCTTGCTTATAGAGAAAAATTTAAGAAGAATTCAAGGACAGAAATGCATAGATATCTCAACGTTTCTCCATATGTACATACAAGGAGGTCCACCTGATTCAGTAATCACCAGATTCAAGACGCCAGTGCGTACTACCAAAAATATGTAGAATGGACGCTAGGGTCAGTTTTAAAATTGAACCAATGTCCCATTGAAAAGAAACCTTTGATCAGAGAATCTATGCAACCTCTACGTGTAATAACGCGACAGTTTTGCGATATCTCAACAGATAAGTTAAGCTGAGTACCAGTAATAAGAGAAGATCGTACCTTAGATAATCACGTACATCAATGTACATTGCCAATCACTTATCAATCTGACTACCTAAGCAAACCAGAAGTTAATAAACGGAAGCTAGAAGTCTAGGACTTAGTTTAAACACAAACCTAACGGAGTGAAGAGACCTCGCTTTCTGCTCTCTGGCTTAAAAAAAGAAATTTAAGAAGTCAAAGATTATTGTTATCGATCTACTTGAGGGGGTATTGCTTGATCTCCTGCCATTAAAACAGACAGATAAGCTTCACTTTCTATTTAA